>JAINVK010001322.1:0-86237 GCA_030068075.1 Paguma larvata
ACAAGCCAAAACATTATTAGCTCTGTTGGCTAATTTCTATCCCCACTCCTGACTCCTTTGCTTGTCCCTATTATAAATAATTAAATGTTTTCCAGTTAAACCTACCTAATTACATATTAATCATCCCTAAGTCAAAAGATCATTGCTGAGATTAATTATAACAGAGACACTTGTTCATGAAAACTTGATCCTTATTTCATATCAGAAACGACACATTAATCTACAGACTGAACTTCATAGACCATAATGATCTTTTACAACAAACAGATGTCAAGCAGGTCTTCTCTGGCAAGGCAGGAATTACATTACTACTTAATAATCCAGACAGGGGAAAATGAGCTCCAGAATAAGGGAATTTGCTTATGAAAGCAGTTTTTAAATTATGATCAATGTTGCAAAGTGGACAAGAGATGGAGTCAAACAAAATGAGGTTAACATTGGCACTGATCTTTATTTGCTGTGTGCTCTTGGGCAATTTACTTAACTTCTCTGAGTCCCAGCTTCCTTCTCTATAAAATACTTATTAATATCTACTGCAGATGTTACCCCTCCTTCACTGCTAAGACACAGAGAACAGCTAGACTGAAGGTCCTCTTCCACCCAGAAGAAACTGTCTCTTGGTCCGATTCTATATTTGACATCTCAGTCCAACAGCGTTCTCCATTAATAGAGTGGCCAAAGAATCTACATCCACACTGGGACACTTTTGAGACTTAACTGGGGCACTATAAATAGTTAGCAGGGACAGCAGGTGCAAACTTGAGCTCCCCCAGGCAGACTGGCAACCCTACTATTAACCAGATCATCACCAGTCTACATGAAGCAAGTGGGAAAATCAGGTCATTTCTTTTCAAAGTTGTCTCAGTTGTTCCCCATGTGAGCAAGAAAAATTAATTCAATCACAGATCGAAGTTGCACAAGGTTTATTTGGCCTGTCCAGAATGACCCTTTGGCACCATTTCTTTGTGTTTTTTTTTAAAGTTTATTTTATTCATTTTGAAAGGGTGGGGAGGGGCAGAGAGAGATAGAATCCCAAGCAGGCTCCACACCATCAGTGCAGAGCTTGACATGGGGCTGGAACCCACAAACCCTGAGATCATGGCTTGAGCCCAAGAGTCAGAGACTTAACTGACTCAGCCACCCAGGCAACCCTGGCACCATCTCTGAATTGTCAATTCTGTTATCAGTCTTCTTGGAGCTAAGAAAACTTCTTTATTATGGGGAACCTATAAATCTTATTGTGCAATTTTATATGATTTTGGTATAGTTTTCTATTTATTTGTCTTTTTTTTTTTAAACTAATTTATTATATGTCAAACCTCAGCCTAAAATTACAGGAACTAGGGAGATGGCTGAGCCATACTCTTTGCTTTTTTTTTTTTTTTGAAAGGATTTTTTTTATTATTATAGTTTATTTTCAAATTGGTTTACATATAACACCCAGCGTTCATCCCAACACGTGCCCTCTTTAATATCCGTCACCCCCTCTCCCCCCTGCCTCACCTCCCTCACCTCCCTCACCCTCAGATTGTTCTTAGTCTTTGTCTTTGCTTTTAAGAAACCCACAGTTAAGCCAGGGAGACTGCCACAGAAGCTGTTCACGAAAATGTACCATATGAAAAATTCCAACAGAGGTATGTGCAAAGCACTATGGGACACAGAGAAAATGGTGAATAATTCTTCCCTAGAAGGCAGAAGCGGTACCAATTGAGGCATCTCACATAATATTTTCTAAGTGAGGAAGTGTGGGGAGTCCCTTCTAGGTGTAAGAGGAAGGAAGCTGGAGTGTGGGATGTGTGAGGAACTGCTCAAGAGTGTGGCTGGAGGCTGCTGTGAAGCAGGGACAGGGCTTGGCCTGTAAACTCCTCTTTCTGGGTTTTCTACAACTTCTTCAGCTGTGGAAATCTCAACTGAGCAGTCTTTCAGCTCCTGTTGCCTCTTAACAAAACTCCCAACGGCCCCAGAACTTCTCAGAAAGCTCCAACACATTGTCTTTGAACTTAACAGTGATGCTACTGTCTCTTGATTTTTTAAAGTGTGTGTGTGTGTGACAGAGAGAGAGAGAGAGAGAGAGTTGCCACATGCCCACTAAACACTACCAGATTTTTGCCACCATTTTGTATCAATGAAAGCTTTGTGCATAGACGCCATACTCTGACTTTTAATGACACCTATAAGTGACTGATTTGTAGAAGAATGCTTCCTTGTAGCATTCAAAACTGACCTATTTGTATTGGGAACCAATGTGAAACTGAGCCTCACCTTATACTCAGTTTACATCCTTTTAAGAGATTTTCTGCTATCATTTCCGTAGGGTAGAAACAAATCAATGTGATTCTAAATAATTCTGACCTCTTTAAGAAGGCAACAAATGTTGCATTTGATTCAAAACAATCCCTGTGTTTTAAAAAAAGAAAAAAGTAAGTGAGAAGAAAATGCAGTCTAGCCATATGGAGATGGGAGGACCCCGAGGCAGCTCCATCTCAGAGGGGCCCACTCCTCACCAACAGGGGGAGTGCTCTCACTGAGAGTAGAGCAGGTGTGTCCAGGTCATCAATTTGAGGGTGGAGGAACAGGGAGAGAGGGTGTTCCAGAGTTTTGCAAATGGGCCTCCATTAAGTCTTTTGCTTATAAGAGTGATAGAAACTCAATTCAAACTGGGCTCAAGAAAAGCAATTTTAAAGGATTTATTGGATTTCTTAGTTAAAAAAAAAAAAGTCAGGGGTAGGACTGATTAGACATGCCTGAAGGATATTACTGAAAGGTATCTCTTTCTTCTTCATTTCTGGCTTCATTCTCAAGCCAGCTCTCCCATCATGCTGACAAAATGGTTGCTCACTGCAAAACTGTTACCCTGGTTCATGTCTTTACAGCTCAGCAACCCTAGTGGAAAGAGAGGTTCTAGGACTGAGTCTCAATGAACCAATGGGGGTCATGAGTCAATACCTGACCCAGTCGTCATGTACAGGGAGTGAGATAAGCCGAGTGAGGCAACTTACTGTTACTATCCAGGCTGATCACCCTGGATCGTAGATGACGGATAGAGGGTCGGAAGCAGGGAATGCCATTTGGGCCTGGTAAGCTGAGAGATAGGGAACAGTGGTTCACCAGTGCTATGGTAACGTCTGTCTTCTTCTTTTCCTAACCTGTTTTCTTCCTAGGTACACATTTTAACTAATGTGTCCAGCCTTCTTCACAGAGGATGCAGGGTGTGTCCATGTGACTGAGTTCTAGCTAATCAAAGGTGAGAAGTAATAGGTTATCGAAACCACCCAGCCAACTTTGGAAGCCATGAAATGAAGATGGTAGATGTACGAAATGGAAGGAGCCTGGTCCCTAAATCTCTACCGCTTAGCAGAAAGCTGCACAACAAATGGGAACACAGACTGTAGGTATTCTATCATGTATAAGACACTATGTTTAGGGATCTGTGTGTTACAATGGGTCACATTAACTAACAAAGATGCAAATAGCAAAAAAAGGGGGGATTCGTAAACTGAGCAGGCAGAAATAGCTCGTCTGCTAACAAAGCTTCTTCATGTTCGGTGCTGGAAATTTCAAACAGCCTGATGGGTTTAATCCGTCAGTAACCATGGTCAAGGAGTCAGAAGACATGGGTCCAAGGCCTGACTCTGCTACTGATAGCTGTCTGACCCTGGACCTGTCACTCCTCTCTAACCCTTCGATTCTTCATCTATAAAATGGCAATCACAGAATCTGTTTGACTGCCTGGCTGTGGGATTCAAAGACAATTATGTGAGTTGAAGTGGGAGGGAGACCATAAAGCACTGGGCTAGCCTGTAAACAACCTGAAAAATATGCTAACCCTGTCGGTTAGAGTGAAGTATTAATGAATCCACTGGGCCTCACAGGAAAGTATTTTTTTCCCCATCCAGAACCACAAAAATTAGCGCTGAGAGTAGAGCAGGTGTGTCCAGGTCATCAATTTGAGGGTGGAGGAACAGGGAGAGAGGGTGTTCCAGAGTTGAAAAACCTGAGTCAGATTTACCTCCTGTCCTAGGGAGAGAGACCAGCACTGCAGTGGCCAGGTCTATAAGGCAAGCGTGAAGCTTCCCTCCTTCCTCCCTCCCTTCCTTGCTCTCCACTCTCACTCAGATCCAATCCGCTGATCAGAAGAGTGCTTGTCTATGTTTTCCAAAGTTGGCCAGTCCTCAGGTCTCTTCCTCTCTCTCTTGGACTCGAAAATCCAGACCAGCCCACCCTCCTTGGGGCTGCTCAGCGATCCTTCCAAAATGCAGTTGTGCCATTTCTCTGGGCCCAGAAACCTCTATTTTTACTTCTGAATCCAAGATGCATGAAGCCCCTTTTGGCTTGGCTCACCATCAGCTCTCAACCTACCCTTTCTAGTCTTATCTCCAGTTCGGCTTGGACAGACCTTCTCTCTATTCCCTGGTTATTCCAGTTATTTGCCAGACTTCTCTCTGCCTGGGAGTACAGAGGTGCAGGGGGCAAATGGAGAGGTCGATTGGGAGTGCTTCTAGAGAAGTAGGAACCGCAAACCTGGGGCTGGGAGGTCAGCAGGCAGTGCAGGTGGTGAAGAGAAGGAAGAGGAGTGGAGGGAAAGAGTAGAGAAGGAAGAGAAGGAGGGGAGTTTCAGGAAGACCAGTGTTTGGGGTGGGACTGTGAGCTACAGGAGGAAGAAGAAGAAAAGCAAGAAGATGTTGGTGTGAGGGAAGCCTACAAGGGAAACAACATAGACCAGAAGGAAAGAGAAAGTGACGAATGCCCCAGGGGAGGTCAGAGGGACAAGAGAGACAGGAGATAGCCACAGAGTCTTGTTGGTGGAACAGCTGGGGTAGGAACCAGTCCGCAGTACTCTCAGGGATGAGGAGGAGGTGAGGAAAAGGAGGCAGTGAGAGGAGCCAACCTTTTGGAGAAGAAAGGCTTGAAGTAACGCGAGCCAGCTCCCTAAAAGGTAACCCATTCCGCCTGGCCCCCGGTGGTGGGGAGTTGCTCTCTGAGTCACCTACACAGATTTCCGCAGTCACACCTGTTCCCATCACCACTTGAAAGCAACCGAAAACAGGTGCTGAAATCCCACCTACTTCTGAGCTCCCCACTCACTCACCTGGCTCACAAATACCTCCCATCCTGTGCTCCTGGAGGCCACGCCCCACAGCCTGCTAACAAAGGAGCCGTGCCCAGGGTTGGCCATGGACAGGATGCATGCTGGGCACAAGAGTCAAGGGAATTAAAACAGGATTCCTCTAAGCAAGCAGCGGGTAACCTTCAGCAAGGCACATCCCAACCTCACTTTCTTCCTTGTCAAATGACAACAGTTCTTACTCCACAGGGCAGATGAGAGGATCAAATCAGAAACCAGATGTTAAACCTCAAGGGAAACTGTAAAGCTTTCCATGAAAGTTCATTGTTACCAGTGTTCTGATGGTGGAAATGCACATTTGCCTAGAGCTTGTCAAGCATGTCATCCTGTATTGCTCTTTCCCTCAGAACTCACATCGGAGGCGTCAAAAATCCTGCCAGCTTGACCCTGCAAACATACCAGGAATCTCACCAGCTCACTGCTAACACTATCGCCAAACCGGCATCAGTGCTCTCTTGGAAAGCTCTAAGAGCTGTGCCCTTGGTGTCAGGCCTTACACTCCTGCCTTCCTCCTCTCTCTACTCTTCAGAGCAGCTGGAGCAACCTTTTTGCAAACGTAGCCACGTCATGTCATCCTCCCCTAAAAACTCTACGGTGGCTTCTCACTGTGTGTACAAAACAGTCCAAAGTCCCTGCCATGCCCTGCGAGGCTCCCCACACCCTGCCTCCCAATGTCCAGCAGCTTCTGGCTGTGCCCTGAGCACACCACACTTGCCTGTGCCCACATGAGGGCTTCTGCTCTGAGCTATGACTCACTCCCTCATTTAATTCAGGTCTTTGCTCAAACAGCGCCTCACTGGAGAGGTCTCCTTGACTATTCCCTTTCACGGGGTCCCCTCCTAGCATCCAGGCGTAACCCTACTTCCCATCTCACTCTTTATTCCCTTACCTGGTGTATCTGCCTTTGCAGAACACTGAACTCATGTTCCCGTGGGTTTGTTGGCCACCCATCTCCCACCCACCCCTAGTCAGTTGCAGGTGTTGTTAGGATAAGGGCTTATCTCTGTCTTGTGATCCTCAACCTCGAGAATAGTGTCTAATAGGTGACAGGTCCTTAACGCGTATCTGTTGAATGAAGGGAAAAAATGAATGAATGTTCTTCCCTTGTCCGTCTCGGTCGGCAGTGCCCTGAATTCTGTCCAGCCCACTTCACACAGACCAGCTTCATATCCAAACAGACGGCTTCTGCTAAGCCCCTCACACTGGCAATCTTGACTCCTCGAAAGGGGAGGGAAAGAGCAGGTTGCTTTATTTGATCCATGGAACAATTTTTAGGAGTATCAGTTTAACCTTCTGAGTGGCAGTGAATGGTGTGATCTCTGACTTCTTCTCTTTCAGGATTTTCATTTTTAGAGCAGTTTCAGGTTCCCAGCAAAACCGAGAGGAAGGTACAGAGATCTCTCATCTTTTCCCCTCCCCTCCACATGCATCACCTCCCCCAACATAAACGGCCCCTGCCAAAGTGGTACATTCATCACCGTCAACGAACTTAGGCTGGCACACCACAATCACCCAAGTCCACAGTTCACATTAGGATTCATTCTTGGTGGTGTACGTCCTGTAAGTCTGGAGAGATGCATGATGACATGTACCTACCATGACGGTATCGCACACAGCATTTCCGCTGCCCTAAGAAGCCTGCGATCCCCCAATCATCCCTCCCTTCCACTGGACCCCTGGGAACCACCTGTCTTTTTATCATCTCCAGAGTTTTGCCTTCTCTACTCTAGTAAGAAGTGGAACCATTCTTGTTGTAAAACATTCCAATGACACAGTTATATAGACAGTAAGTAAAAAGCTCCTTCCCTTCTCCCACACTCTTCCCATCCAGCTTCCCATCCCCCACCAGAAACTACTGTTGATGGTTTGATGTGTTTCTTTCGGGACCTTTTCTACGTACTGACACACATGTAAATCTCCCTTTCTTTTTTTTTTTTTTTTTTTAATTTACTTTTGAGAGACATAGAAACAGAGTGTGAGCAGGGGAAGGGCAGAGAGAGAGGGAGATACAGAATCTGAAACAGGCTCTAGGCTCTGAGCCATCAGTACAGAGCCTGACGTGGGGCTCGAACTCACAGACCGTGAGATCATGACCTGAGCTGAAGTCGGCCGCCCAACCGACTGAGCCACCCAGGCGCCCCTAAATCTCCCTTTCTAAAAATGGTATCGTGTTGTGTATTATGCTGCAACTTACTCTCTTATTTAGCAATACATTTTATGGATCTTTCCATGTCAGTTCCTCTAGGTCGTCCTGCATCCTTTTAAGTGGCTGCCTGGTATTCCCTGGTATAGATATAATTGTACTTTATTTAATGTTCTCTGAAGCATAAAGGCCAGCTCCTATTTTTGGCTATTACAAAACTACTACAACAAATGTCCATGGATATGCAACATAGTACACATACATATTTCTGTATGAGATACCTAAAAGACAAAAGGACATTCTCAATGACATGCAGGAACGTTTAAAAATGGAAATAATTATATCGTAGGATAATCTTCTTATTAAGAGAACAATAACATCATTTCCCGAAGACCGAACATAAAATATGATAGGGGAGAAGGAATTAACATTTAATAAGGGCCCATGGAATTTCTGACCACTGTAAAGGGTGGGTATTATCGCTGTCTGATGAAACAGGAAACCAAGGCTCAGAGAGGAGACATGGCATGCCCAAAGTCCCCCAACTACTGAGAGGCAGAGCTGAGACCCACGCTCAGTGCTGTTTATGGAGCCCACCGTCTCTCTAACACACTGTGGGGCTTTCTCTTCACCCTCCTTTCCCTGCTCAATAGAAAGTAACAAATTTTGCTTGTGAAACGTGCTGATCTGCAAGCACACATTCCACGTCACTGGCTGCCTCACCTAGAAACCGGCCTCCTGCTTTATTGCTCATCGGGAAACCAAAGGACCATGAAAGGGGGTGTGCCTTCACAGAAAATCCCCTCCAGGTCCTTCCCCAGGAGAAAGGAGAAAGGCTCTTTTGTGAGGCTATCTCTACCTAGGGGAACCTATTCACCACAGTCCCGGCTTTGACTGGTCTGAGCCTGGGGCTTCTTATAGCTCCTGCCAGACCTGGAGAGGGTGTGGTGAGGAGGAAACAGATCCCTCACAACCTATGCGTGTAGCCAAAGGAAGCACTTTCTTGGTAACAAAGGAGGCTCCAAGATGTCTTGATAGCTTTGCTCTCAAAAGAAAGCCAGAAAAGGCAAGGGGGGCAAACATACACCCTTGAAGACATCCACCGTCAGGAGTCCGGAGTCCCAGGACCAGAGTAGTGTAAGGAAAGCTGAGAAGTGGCTGAATATGCAGAAGTGGAGGTCATGAGTCAGAGGGTCCCAGCATGACGGGGCTGGAAGGAGCCTGGAAGGGCTGCCAGTCTAGCTGCTCAGCCAGAGCGTGGGCATCTCCTGCAGCCTTCCTGCCAAGAGTCAGGCCCCCCTGCTCTTGCTCTGCTCACTTCCACAGAGCACAGCACTGCCCCAAACGCAAGGTTTCCACCTGGGAACGTCTCTGCCTGTCAGAGAGTTCTTCCTTCCAGTATTTGGAAACCTGCCTCCCCTTTCCTTCCACCCACTGGTCCTAGGTCCACTCCCCCGAGACCCCAGAGAACAAGTCCAGTCCTGCTTCCCAGAGAGGGCCCTTCCAGCCCTGAGAAATGCCCAAATTCCCCAGCGGCTGCGAAACCTTCACAGCAGGTCTGAAGGGGGCTGCAGGATAGAAGCTTTCTCTTCTTAACAAACAGGTCTAGCCTTTCTGGTTAGGAGAGCTGTCTGGACAAAGAAAACCAATCCCGCTTGTCTTTTGAATCTGCAGCCGGATGGGAAGGGAACAATAGCCCAGGGAGAAGTGGGGGGAGGACCTGACTCTTCACATCTTAATGAAGGTGTGAACTTTGAAGCTTTATTATGAACACTTGAAAGCCTACCCCTGGTTAAGCTCCTTTCAGCTGCTCACAGTCACCCTGGATAATGAGGCTGCAGCTGTGTGGGAAGCGCTGGGGCAGGAGAAGGGGAGGACCAGGGTTATCTGGAGGCAGGAGCCTCATCGGTCCTGGCAGAAAAGCCACCCTTGGCTGCAGGCTCTGCCTTGTGACCAGGCCCTGGTGGCTTTCAGGGACAAGGAACTCTCTATTTGAGCCTAAGGAGAGCAGTAACCCTGTTAAGAAGAGAAAAGAGGCCTGAAGAGTCCTTTAAAAAAAAAAAAAAAGACTTCCTAGGTCATAAAAGAATGACTCACACCTGGCTGGTGTCTTATATCATCACGCCATCTTGATTCACACAAAAGTCTCTGTGAGGCAGAAAGGACGGTGGCCCAGAGAAGTTAGTGCCCCTGCATGAGGTCACTTGGCCAGTAAATGACAGGTTAACTGATTCCAACCAAGATCTTTTCCCACTCCACAACCCACTCTTCCCTGGAAGCTTTCCAATCAAGTGTCAAGGTGTCCACTGAAATGTCAAATCATGAGCGGTATCCAAACATGACAAAATAATACCTAACATTAATCAAGTACTTCCTATATTCTGAGCACTGGGCTTCACCTTTACAGACATTATCTCATTTTATCCTTATAACAGCCAAATGACCAAACGAGTTATTATTAGTATTACTATTGATGGGGAAACTGAGGCATGGAGAGGAGAAGTAACTTATCCAAGTTCATACAACTAGCAAGTGGCAAGGCTACAATCTCAACTCAAGCTGTTTAGAAGCTTATTTCATGTGTTCCCATTATAATAGTAATACCTGTTAATTATAGAAACTGATAGAAAAAAAAATCCAAACATGAGCACTGTGTTTACATCCCAGCTTTACACACTTATGTTTTACATGTACTCATGCAATATGCATTTATTGAGCATCTCTTGTGTGCCAATTACCATTCTGGGTACTGGGGATCCAAAGGTGAACACCACCAGAGGGTCCGGGTCCTCAGTGACAGTGTATTTCAGTGACCCTGACCATCTGCCTGGTGCACAGGCTTCCTCCATGAGCAGTGCCTTCATGTAGAGTGCCAGAGGGTTAGAATCATTGTGTAAAGAATACAGTCACAGTGTAAAGAACCTGTAAGGGTTATTTGAATGCTCACGTGCTTCCCACACATCTGATTGCTCAGTATCTCTATGCTAATGGCTAACATGGCAGCAACTAATCAAAGTGCTGGATTTTTCCCGCTGCTGGTGTCAGTTTCCACAAAGATAAAAAGTTACTCTGATGCTGTGAAGGGCAAGATAGCAATTGGACTACAAGACATAACTGGTCCCTTGGGCAGAGAGCTCACTGTTTAGCACATGGAGCCAGGCCTGCCCTCCCTGCTGGGGCAGGAGAATGGCCTTCTAGTATTAACCTCCTGTTCTCTAAACAGGGAAACTGAGGCTTGTAGAACAAAAAGTCATTTTCCCAAAGTCACCCTGAGCTGGGAATCAAAGTCAGGTCTGTATAGCCAGGCCAGCTTTGAAAGCCAACAGGGCTAGGGATTTTCTGTATCTCAGAGGCACAGGTGACCTATTTATCATCCCAGGATGGAGGGGTCTCCACTGCAGGGATCTGGTCAGTGAGAATCCAATCAGCAGCTGACCATTTGGAGTGTGGTTCTCAATTTTTTTTTCCCTCATGACCCCTTTGACGTTCTTAAACATTATTGAATCTTAACACACACACACACAGAGGTAACTATGTTAATTCTGTGAGTTAATGGATGTGTTAATTATCTTGATTTTAGTAATGATTCCACAATGTATATGTGTATGTATGTCAAATCATTATATGGTACACTCTAAATATATACAATTCTATTTATCAATTTTTCCTCAATAAAATTAAAAAAAGTATTAAGGACTCCAAAGAATTTTTGTTTATGTGGATTGTATCTATCAATACTTACTGCACCAGAAATTAAAACTAGGATGTTCTTAAAGTGTTTGTTAATTTATTTTAAAATAACAATAATAAGCCCATTACTTGTTAAAAAATAGAATATATTTTTAAAAATAACTATATATTTTCTTAAAAAAAGAATTTAGTGGAAAGAATTACCTTGTTTTATATTTTTGCAAATCACTTTAGTATCTGGCTTAACAGACAAAAGCTGGATTCCCATTTTTGCTTCTGTAGTCAATCTGTTGCAATATATTGTTTCGGTTGAAATATACATAAAAAAAATACATGGGGCGCCTGAGTGGCTCAGTCGGTTAAGCAGCCGACTTCAGCTCAGGTCATGATCTCACAGTCTGTGAGTTCGAGCCCTGCGTCGGGCTCTGTGCTGATGGCTCAGAGCCTGGAGCCTGCTTCAGATTCTGCATCTGCCTCTCTCTCTCTCTGCCCTTCCCCTGGCTCACGCTCTGTCTCTCAAAAGTAAATAAACGTTAAAAAATTAAAAAAAAAAATACAGCCTCACACAGATATGTGCTTGGGAAAGGGAAAAGTATCTTAAGAGTTTTTTCAGATAATTGTTATTCTTCATCAGTACTTCACCAAAACTCAATATAGAGTAGCTTCTCTTTTTTTTAATGTTTACTTATTTTTTTTAATGTTTATTTTTGAGAGAGAGACAGAGCATGAGTGGGGGAGGGGCAGAGAGAGAGGGAAACACAAAATCTGAAGCAGGCTCCAGGCTCTGAGCTGTCAGCACAGAGCCCAATGAGGGGTTTGAACTCATGGACTGCGAGATCATGACCTGAGCTGATGTCAGACACCCAACTGACTAAGCCGCCCAGGTGCCTGTGATGTTTATTTTTGAGAAAGAGAGAGAGGGAGAGAGGGGGACAGAGGATCTGAAGCAGACTCTGTGCTGACAGTGGAGAGCCCAATGTGGGGCTCAAACTCATGAACCATGAGATCAGGACCTGAGCCATTCAGATAGTTAACTGACTGAGCCATCTAGGCACCCTTTTAAGAAGAGTAGCTTCTTAAAGATGAGTTGCAATGTGGAATCTGAGAGCACATCACAGAACTTTTCATACTCAGGTACATTAAAATCCACTGGTCTATCTTGGGTTTCGAAAGGTTCTGTTACACATTCATGTTTTATAACATCGTGCATTGGTCATTTGGAAAATAATAGTTTGCTGAGTTATACAGATCTTCCAGATACCGATACATTTCATTATAATAGCCTCTGGAGGGGCACCTGAGTGGCTTAGTTGGTTAAGCATTTGACTTCGGCTTAGGTCATGATCTCACAGTTCATAGATGCAACCCTGCGTCGGGCTCTGTGCTCAGAGCCTAGAGCCTGCTTCTGATTCTGTGTCTCCTTCTCTCTCTGCCCCTCCCCCACTCACACCCTGTCTCTCTTTCTCTGTCAAAAATAAATAAACATTAAAAAAAATTACTATAGCCTCTGGAAAACCTCACTGTATTCTCAAGAGAGAATGAAAATGGAAAAAAGACAAATAATATCTTAGCATTATTATGAAAATAGTTTTGACTTTGGGAATCCCCTGGAAGTGTCCCAGTGACCCCCAGATGTTCACAGACCACTTCTGAGAACCATTGCTCTGGCATAAGGGACAGTGATGACCACTGAGAAGTCCAGGTACTGGTGGCTGAACTCCAACCCTCTGAAGGCAGGAAATAGTGGCAAGCTGAAACTGAGACCGAAGGCCAGTCCCATGGCTGGGCAAAAACAGAGTAAGAGTGCTTGAACAGGTGCACAAAGGTCATTCCACATGAGCTGCATAAGATATTTGAGAAGCTGCAGAGGGGCCCAGCAGACAGAAGTCACTAGATTCTGGGCCAGAGAGTGCATTTCAGCCCCACGGAAGGTACTGATCCACCTCCCTCCTCAGCTAGATAGTGTCAGGGAACACAAGGGAATGTCAGCTAGATAGAGCTGGGTCAGCAGAGGTCAGATATGAAGAGTTTGGGGTGGATGCTGGTTAAGATGAGCCTATGTGGAAAGAACACCTTCCAAGTCCGATTTTGTCTATCTCTTTGGGATTGGGATCAAAATAAGAACAGTCTAGAAAAAATAATACGATCAAGGGATATGGGATGACAAGAAAGGAAGACAGAAAAGATACTTGAGAACAGTAGGCACCCACCTTGCCCTGTCATGTTTGCAGGCCTCTGGGCCACAACCCAACCCTTCCCAGGAAGTGTCTCTTGTCTTCATTCTCTGTCATAACCTCTGTCAGGGTCTCATCACCTACCTTCTTTAACTGGTTTCTCTGCTTTCAGGATTGGTCTCTCCAACCTACACCCAACCCTCAGTCAGAGCTATCTTTCTACTATACACATTTGGTCATGTCCTTCTCATGCTTAAAACCCTTAAGGATTCTGATTGTCCACAGAGTCAAGTCCAAATTCCTTTGGGTAGCACAGACAGGCACCACCTGGCCTCTGTTGTCCTTCACACATGTCTCCTCTTGTTCTACCACTGAACCCTCTGTTCAGCCACTAGCGCTTCCTGCCACCCCTCAAACATACCAGCTTCCTCCCCACCTTTTGCCTTTATACACATTTCTCCAACACCCAGCTCAGTTACTACTTCCTCCCAATAGAATTTGGCCTTTGCTCTACCGTTATACATTTTGATCTATGTGCCTTTCGAGATGTGATAGCCATTAGTGCTATTCTCTGTCCTCCTCCAAATCTCTTCTGGGTCCATGGTAGGATTGCACCTCCTGGTTCCCATGTACTTAGATGGTAACTAGCTTGTAACTAGCTTCAGGCTGGACAACTGAGTTCTGTGAAGAAGTGAGTGGTGGCACTTCTAGGCCAGAAAATTTAATTGCTAGTGAAAGACTTTAGAGTTTTCACTCCCACTGCAATGGGCAATACTGGAGATGGGCCCACTCCATCAGCCTGGGTCTCCTAGTGATTCTGATGCGCGAACTCCCCACCGACCAACACCTTCCCGACTTCCTTGTCAACTTGTGATGTATCTACAGGGCATCCTCTGAGATTTGGGGTTATTTGTAAATGCAGCACGACCTAGCCTGACAGAAGTGTGATCAGAAAGGGCCAAACTGTAAGTCTGCCTGGACTCAGAGTCTTAAACAAGGCTGCTTAAACAAGTCAGTACCCAATAGAGGTGAGTGTCAGATTCCTCTGTCCTTAACCCTCACCCTGTCCTTCAGTTATCTTGCTCTCTGCTACACTCCTGTGTCTGCCCAATGTGTAGACTTCCAGGCTCTGCTGCTGGTTTCTAGTCCCTTTAACTTAACGGGGAAGTTTAGCCTACCTGGGTTTGACCTTCAGTGCCCTCTAGCTGTTATTTGCTTCTACCCTGTGGTATGAAGGAACGTGGACCCTAAGACACCCATGTCCTAATCCTCAAATCCTTACATGGCAAAGAGGCTTCCCAGTGTGGTTAAGAGCACAAACCTTGAAATGGGGAGATTATCCTAGATCATCTAAGTGTGCCCAATATGATCACACGAGTATTTAAAAGTGGAGAACTTTCCCAGCGGAGTCAGAGAGGAAGATGTAACTATGAACAAATGTCAGAGAGATGTAACATTGCTGGCTTTGAACACTTCAATGGGGCCATGAGCCAAGGAATATGGGCTAGAAATTGGAAAAAGCAAGGAAAGAGATATTCCTCTTAAGCTTCCAGAAAGGAATGCAGCCCTGTTGACACTGTGATTTTAGCCAAGTGACACCTGTGTTGGACTTCTGACTTAGAGAATTATAAGACAATAAATCTGTGGGATTTTTTAATATTTTTGTTTTTTTTTTTTTTGAGAGAGAGAGACAGAGACAGAGAGAGAGCATGAGCAGGGCAAGGGAAGAGAGAGGGGGGAACAGAGGATCTGAAGCAGGCTCTGCACTGTCAGCACAGAGCCTGATGTGGGGCTCGAACCCACGAACCGAGATATGATCTGAGCCAAAGTTACACTCAACTGACTGAGCCACCCAGGTGCCCCTGAATCTGTGTTGTTTTAATTGGCAAAGTCTGTGGTAATTTGTCATAGCAGCAGTAGGAAACGAATACACCACCATCTCCTTTAGTGTCTAGAAAGCTTTCGCATCTGACAAGGCCAAGGCCTCAGGAACATTCCCAAATTTCCCCTGAGGTGGAATAGAAGGTTAGAACCATGTTGTAAGTCAAAGTGAATCTCACCTGGGAAATTATGAGAGGGGGGTTGTGTCTAGCCTCTGGAGGCTAAAGACCTGCCTTTGTCATACTGAACCCGTCTACTTACCTGGTTTGTTCCCAAATCTCTGAAATGTGAAAGTTTTATTGTTTGTTTTTCTAAATGATCTTCTCTGCCTTTTATTTCCCATGTCTGAGTTCTCCAGAACCACCGTCCATTTGACCGAGAAATAGAAGAAGAAAGTAAAGGCCATAGCATCCAGGGTGCCTGCCACATCTGTCTCCTCTCTGTTTCTGAGATGGCTGTGGGACTAGGACTAAAGGTGTCAGAGGAAGAGGAACACAAGCAAACACAAAAGCTGGGGGAAAGCTGGATTTGAGATTTGAATGCTAACTCTGATATATCCTAGCTGTGTGACTTTAGGCTAGTTGCTTAAATTTTCTGAGCCTCAGTTTCTACATCTGTAAAATTTGGATGATAATGCTTACTTCCAAGGTTGTGTAAAGAATAGGCCAGATCACGTATAGAATGTTCCCAGTAAGGTACCTGGCATACAGGAGGAACTCAACCAACAGCATTTAGTATGAATGGAGCACAAGGAACACTGCGTGTACATTTCATGCTGGCCGCAAACTCTAACCACTAGGGGTCACTAAAGAACCCCCTTCACTCCATCCTCCAGGTGGAGAGACTCTAATCTTTGTTAGATTAAGAACTCAGGAGGACACCACACCATGATGAAGACTTCAGGGGGAAAAAATGGAAGAAGCTAATGCTTCTGTGTCAAGAGCTGACTCTCAGATCCCTTCTTGTTGGTAGCTTTTCTCTCTTCCTTTCTATCACTGATCTAGTAAGGTGGACCAAGGGCAAAGGTGTGTTAAAGCCTATCCAACTGCTAAATTTTCAGGGATTCTGTAAGCTGGTTGTCAAACAGCCATTATTAATTATCAATTTACAAACAAATCATATTAAAAACAAAGGTAATACTAAAAAATCATTACTTCCTAATGATAGCATTTTACTATTAGCTATGCTCTTGAGTTATTTATGTCTACTGTATCTTTACAGTGGAAATACTTTTTTCAGTGTTTTATTTATTTATTTTGAGAAAGAGAGAGAGCACAAGCAGGGGAGGGGCAGAGAGAGATGGAGAGAGAGAATCCCAAGCAGAGCCTGATGCAGGGCTCCATCTGATAACTGTGAGATCATGACATGAGGCGAAATCAAGAGTCAGACACTTAACCGTGTGAGCCACCCAGGCACTCCTGTAGTGGAAATACTAACTAATATGCTACTACACATCTCTTCCCAACTCAACATTCAGTGATGTCACGTTGATACCCTGAAATCTTCCATGGTGGGGGTATGTTCACCACATAAATTGACAAGTACTACAGATCTGGACTTGATATATTGTTTTGTTGTTTGCCTAGAGTAGAGGCCAACGAACTACAGTCCAGGGGCCAAATCCAGCCCACTGTCTGTTTTGTATAGCCTACCCTGAACTCACAGGCTAGCATGGTGAGTTACAGAAACCAAGCTGGGCATCTCCCTCTGCCCTGTGTCTCCCTCTGCTCCCAGCACCTGCCTCCCTAGCTGGTGACCACTGTCCAGATCCACGTTGGTTGCCTTGACATACTGAAAACCCTGTTGTTGGAAACTCTGAGCACCGAGCTGTAGAATCTCAGTCCAACAGTTGGTGGCTTGGTGAGTCACTCTCTCGTCAGCTGCTCAAGTTAAGAAGGCAAGTCTCTCTAGAAGAGAAGGGTGCATCAGGATCTGGCTGTCACTGGGACAGAGAGTAAAACTGACCTTGGTGGTCAACATGAACTGCTGCTCTTCTTGTGGACAAAGTCCTTGTGAAAAAGCATGGCTCCCGTGTTGGAGGACAGTCCTTGCCTGGGAGAAATGTGGTGCTAGCAGTGGCAATAGTTAGTTTCTCAAGCTTAAGAACAACTCAGTCTAGCAGGCAAATATGCAATTATAATCCAGTCGGCGAGTACTATAACACTGAGGCATGTAGGTAGCTGGCTGGATCCAAAAGCAAGGAGAGAAGGGGAGGGATAAAAAAAGGAAAAAGCTGTAAGGGAGCATGAACACAGAGCTGTCCACGGAGCTCTGCTCTACATCAACTGGGCCAGGCCCTATTGTTCAAACATGAGCACTATCTGAGAAGGAAAGTTCCTTTTTCCTCTTTGGGGGATAGTACTTTATACTGGAATTTGGCCAAATCCTGGCTTGCGTCATCTCCCAGGATTAATTTTAATGGCCTCTCAGAAAGATTTTCATATCCCACTTCTTTGACAAAAATGTGTGAGGGTTCCCAGTGAGAAGTAGAAGCAGATGCCCTCCTTATATCTGATGATTTGTTGTCCAGGAGAAAGAGACTGGGTGGATCCATATTCCTGGTGAGCCTGAAAGACCCGGGGTGAACCCTAGGAGACTCAAGAGGTGAGAATCTATCCTATCACGTCTCAGATAAGGAGTACGTTACTTCAGGTTTGTAATATGTTTCAGATTACACTGCAGTTGCCCGTGTATTACCCAACTTGGCATGGAAGAATGAACACAGATTCTAAAAGTATGGGTTCAAATCCCACCTCTGTCACTTAACATGGGCCTCCATACAAACCACTTCATATGTCAGAACCTCACTTTCCTCATCCATGAACTGGGATTAATTATAACTCCCTGATTGGGCTGCTGGGAAGATGAAATATATGTGAAGCCTGATACATATAAGGCCCTTACTGAATGGCACCTATATGTGCTGAGCCATCAGGCTCACAGAAGCCAACAGTTACATATTCAGAAATCTGGCCATCCCATGGTTAAGTCATTAGTAGCCTGAAATCATTCACAGTGTTAATATTTACACCATAGAAATTGGAGATTGCCACATGTCAGAGCTCTTTGTTTTTTCTGGAAATCCAGTTTACCAGCACACCATTGTTTTTATTATTATTCCCTTCCTCTTCCTTATATCCTGGAGAAATCCCTGTGAGGTAGTATTATTACCCCCATTTTACAGATAATAAAATGAGATTTAGGTTAAATGACTTGCCCAAAGTCACAAATACCCACTTTTTTTGTCTATAAATCTAGTGCACTCTCCACTCTACCACAGCAGTGTAAGTGTAATTTTGAGTACACACAGAGTTTACCTTTTTTCCAGCCATTTCAGAAGAGATGTGACCTGTCAGGGCTCAGACTTCTTCCTGCACAACTTGGTTTTATTTTCACATCAGAAAGCCAAAGCTCTGTGCCTACCACAGACAGAGCCTACCTTACCTTCAAGGTTTCCCATTTGTTAATTTTACTTGTATTTATTGCTACGTTTCTACAGGCACTTCACCATCTATATAGTATCCTTCTGCTAAGTGGCTTCGAGAGCTGGAGAAACATTATCTCATTGTCCCTTTACCTCCTAATGGAGAGGGTTGGAGACTAGAGCCCTTATTTCACAACTGAGCAAAGTGACTTGGCCAAGGTCGCCTGAGAAACTGGAGGCAGTGGCAACCAGCGATCCTTTCTCTCCTGCCTAGGCTGCCCCACTCATGAGCAAAGAACAGAGTAGCAGCTGCAGCCTCTCTCCTAAAGGAAGAGAAAATGTCAAGGGCTATCAAGACTCTAGCTGCAGGGCACAAACTCATTACTACCTAGGGTTAAGGATTTAAAAAAAAATCCCCTGCATGATATACTACTGTCCAATAATGAGCATCACCTGGGCTTGAAGCCGTTGACATTGTTCACCATCAAGATTCTAAACTCATTCTGGATGAGGACATAGTTTGCATTTTCTGGCCATGGGATGATACTGAAGTAGATCCAGAAAAAAAAATAAAATACATACATACATATAGATAGATAGATAGATAGATAGAGGTATAGGTACGGATATAGATACACACACACACACACACACACACACACACACACACACCCATCTCATGGAGAGATAATGGTTCACGCTGCCAGATTATCCAAGTTGATATTATTACTATCGTGCCCAGTGATTAAGAAGAAAATAAAGGCAGAGTCCCACTTGTCTAATTTGATTATCTGAGAAGCTCTATGTTGATTACCAATGTCTGCAATTGGGGGCTAAAAAAAAAAAAAGAGGTATCTAAGCAGCTGAAAGCTAGGAAATCACACAGGGGGCTTGAGGTCTGTGTAAATGAAATTTAATGAAAAATGGGATGTGCTCCCAAGTAAAGAGGTAAATAATAGGCAGAGAAAGAAGAGGTTCAGATTATATAGGTGGGAAGGGGATTCTGGCCAACCTGACATATTTGGAGAACTGGCCTGTGTTGAGAGAGGAGGATAGGCTCAGGGCAAGAGTAAAGTGAAGGAGGCAGAAGAATGAAAAAGACAGTGAATCAGAGATGAAATTATGGTGTGGGTCTCAGGAGAGGTGATTATAAGTACTGTTGCAGGCAGTGTACAAGCTTCTGTGTATAGAGAGCAAGATGTGGCCAAATAAGAAAGCCCCCAGAGCTGAGAAAGACTACAAGATGGAGGGCTAGCCTAGCATCTGCTTGTAAGCCACTGGCTAGGAAAGAAGGGGACAGGTCAGAGTTTGTCCTGCCCCAGCACATTAGCCAGGTAGCAGTATTGACTGGGCACCTGACTCCAGTGGTGGCCACACCATTGCTTAAAGATACTGACAACATTTGCAACCTACAATCAAATGGCCCAGGTGAAATGCTTTGTACTGATCCAGCGATGCTGATCCGGGGAAGAATGATAGGCTTGGAGTCAGAAGACCAGCCTCTGTTCCTCTTCATCTGTAAAATGGGGATAATAAAATAGTTTGAGCTTGGGAGTGGAAGGATTGCGGAGGAAGAAGACAATTTAAAGTAGGAGAAGGAGGTAGCCCTCTAAAGATTAAAACTGTAAAGTCAGTGTTTACAGATCAAAGCAAAAGTAGGCAAAGTTCCATTAAAATGACAGAAAACACTCAGGCTGAGCAATATTTTGCTTAAAAGTATCAAGATCTCCAAAGAAGGAAATTGTGCAACCAAAGGGGACTTGATGAAATGAACACATCCCAAGACAGAGGATTAGGGGCAGTGCCCCTTCCGAGGAGTTCATATAATGTCTTACCACACACCTAGAGAACTATGGTCTCATGGACAAGAACAACCTATTGTGGCCATATTAAGATGAGGCTATTAAGTATTCCAACCACCGAACTCTGTGTCTTGGTTCCATGCTCAATAGCCAATCTTCAACTTAGCTTATTCTTCTGGGGAACCACTCTACTAATTTAGTTTCCCCTGAATCAGGCCTAGAAGAACGTGTTGGCTTTACTTGGAAAGCAAGACCACTGTGTTCACTGAGCTTTTCCCAGGTGAGCAGATGGAGGAGGAACCCTGCAGCCTGCCCAGTGGAACCTGCTGGGCTCCAAAGATACAGAGCTGCACAAGACATTGTCCTTGCCTTTGAAGAACCAGTTGATGGGGAAGCCAGGCATACCAATAATAGAATGTGATCAATGCTAAACAGAGACCTGTAGTTAAATGACTCTGGCCTCTATGACCCTCAACTGTAAAATGGGGTAAAGGCATAAATGAGCTGATACATGTAAAGCACTCAAAATAGTGCCAGGAACCCAGCAAGCTCTCAACAAATGTTAGCCATAAGCAATTACTGGACACAGTAACATGTGTCTCCACTTCACTGCACATACAGTACAGCCTCTTGACTTTGGAAACTTTAAAGTCTTAATGCCAATTTTACAGCTGTTGTGCTTTCTCATTATTAATATTACATGATTATCAGGATATAAACACTATGCTACATGCAAAAGAAAAAAAACAGTTTTGTTCAAGACTGAAATAATTTATAAAGTAGGGAACAGAAAGATCTTCTAACACATTCACAGGTTATTTTAATACTTTCCAAATAAATGCCAAGGAAGGCAGTGTTTATAAATAGCATTCAAAACAGCCCCCTCCACTTTCTTGGTGAATGTGCACCAGCTTGTCAATGTCCCCATTGTGCAGGGCCCAGAACTGGATATAATTAAATCCTATTACCCAAGAAAACTTGCAGCATAGTTGGTCTGACACATTTAATGATTTGTTAACTCAATCTGCAAACATAATTGGAGTAACTCTTTGCCTGGTAGATGGGGGATGAATGTGATGGTACAGTGCCCCGTCTACCCTTAAAGGGCTTATGATCCAGTGGATAGGCTAGATATGGAAATGGCTAAATGTGGTCTCAGGCCAAAATAAATGAACACCAAGTAAACATTCAGCAGCTGGAATCACCAATCTCTGGACTCTTCGAAGGCAAAGCTTTATCTGAACCCCTTCATCTGTAGAGAAAAGATGTCACAGCACAATGATGAGAATTCTCAACTCCGAAGTCAGCTTGCCCATGTATAAATCTCAGCGCAGGCTCTCGTCAGTTGTATGATCTTGGTTGGGTGAGCCTGTTAACTTTTCTAAATCTGTTTCTTCATATTTTTAAGTTTGTTTATTTATTTTGAGAGAGTGAGAGAGAGCTGGTGAGGGCAGCGGGGGGGAGAGAGAGAGAGAGAGAGAGAGAGAGAGAGAGAGAGAATCCCAAGGAGGCTCCACACTGTCAGCACAGAGACTGATGTGGGGCTCGCTCTTATGAACCATGAGATCATGACCTGAGCAGAGATCAAAAGTCAGATGCTTAACTGACTGAACCACCCAAGTGCCCCTGTTTCTTCATCTTTGAAATAAGGATAATTATAATAACTATCACATAGGGATATCTCATCAGGATAATATCTTTATTATCTCATAATAATAGTAATACCTCATTGGATGAAGGTTGAGATAATGAGCATAAAACACACATTACAATACCTGCCATGAAATAAATTAGTATTAATTGTACTCTGCTCACTTCCCCTAACACCTAACATAGAGCTAGTTCGTAGTACACACCACTAGTAAATGTCTGAAGAATGAAAGATGCAAGAATAAAATAGAGTAAATAAATTACTTAATTCATGAGACAAATTATTGGGTGGGAATAAAGGCAGAAAAGTAATTATTCTTGCTTGGGGAAATAAGAAAGTTTCTTAGAGAATAGAGCATTTAAGAGCCCTAAAATCCGGACTAAAAAGAAGCCCCAAGCCTGCATGGAATATGCGGAGCAGGGCAGATACATGAGGAATGAGGTTGGAGCCATGACGCCCATGTAAGTACTGTGGAGCTTCTCTTTGGGGAAAGAGCCAGTGGAGATTTTAGTAGAGGAGTTTCATATAATATCTGTTTCTTAAAGTGCCATTCTGGCCACACACAAAGAATGAAGTCATGGAATAAGAGAGTAGAAAACAATGAACAAGTTAATATAATAGCTCAAGCAACAGATCTGGGAGGCTGACTAGCATGATGGCTGTGGCAATGGGGATGAGGCGGAAAAGGCTTATGAGAAAGTATCAGATGAGAGGGTAAAGAAGAGGGGGCAGTAAATGAAGATTTTCAGGTTCCTCACCTGGTTGACTGACATAGCATTTATTATATAGACAGATTATTGTTAAATCACAGAGAGAAAATGGTACATAATGGTCACTTATTTCTTCTGAATCATATAATCCTAGATTATCATGGTGGATGAGATCAGCCCCCCAAACATTCACCATCTACTGCATCGATTTCACTCATCTCTGTCCTAATTCCAAAGCAGCTTCAGGACATCTCTTACTCTTAGAAAGGCTGGACTCAACACTGAACTTAGACCCGCTTTCCCATAATTTCCATCCAGCCTTTGGTTTCAGTTTGGCTTCTGGAAACAAAGATCAAAATTTGGACCTTCTTCTCGAAGACCCCCTTTTGGATTCAGCTGGCTAAATAAGAATTCCACCTTCATTTTCTAATTTGTCCATTAAAATAACATGAGATATTTCACCAAATATTTTGCGGAAATCAAAATACGCTGTTTGCCTCTCTCTGGTCTACTATTCTATTAAACCTGACACAAAACATGGAGAGGGCCTAGTTATGTTAGTGCTCACAAACTGGACACTAATGACCATCGATTTTTGAATAGGTGTCCAAGATTTATTTATTTAATAAGCTATCCTAGAATATTCTTCAAGATCCCCAAGTGGACTGCCTAAGTTCAACTGTAATGGAAAAACTTGCACCCGCAACACTCGAAGGAAAAGCCTATGCTACTTTTGTGACCTTGACCACACCAAACCAGATTTACCTAGCAGGCATTTATGTTTGCTGATCTTTTTCATGACATACTCTTTATATAGCTGGTTCTTAAAAATATTCCTTCCTAAAGGAGGCCTTCCCAGACCACCTTATCTGGATTCGCCCCACCTCCAACACTTTCCTATTGCCCTGTTTTATTGTGTGTGTAGCATTTAAAAACTATTTGCAATGATTCTGTTCACTTGTTTTGTTACCATAAAATGTAAGCCTCCTGGGGCGCCTGGGTGGCTCAGTCGGTTGGGCGGCCGACTTCAGCTCAGGTCATGATCTCACGGTCTGTGGGTTCGAGCCCCACATCGGGCTCTGTGCTGATGGCTCATCAGAGCCTGGAGCCTGCTTCAGATTCTGTGTCTCCCTCTCTCTCTGCCCTTCCCCTGCTCACGCTCTATCTCTATGTCTCTCAAAAATAAATAAACGTTAAAAAATTAAAAAAAAAAAATGTAAGCCTCCTGAGATGTTGCCTTGTTACATGGGACAGTCCTAGTACCAAGAATACTGTCGAGCACAGAGCCTGTGCTCTGTGAGCTGAACATGTGTATGAATGGTCGCTGGCTTAGAATTCGAAACTGCCCAGCCTCCAACCTTTTCAGCTTTCACAATCCCCAGGATGACGTTGTTGCTTTCTCCCAAGGTTCCTGTCACATCCACTTTGCCAAGCAATTTTTCCTAGTTGGTCAGAATTAGGTCCAGAACAGAAGTTCCCCAAATCTCTTCCGCTTCTGGCTGAAAAATGAAATTAGCAGCCAAGTCAAGCAAGGCAAAATGGATCAGATGCCCTGTGTGAGGCTGAAGGAAGCTCCCAGCAGTAACAGCCCGCACACTGTGCCTCATGTGGGGAGGTCTCTTCCCCCAATAGTCTCCTACTATCATACATACTCCCCAGCTTCAAGAAGAGGGCAGATCTGCTCCGGCACTGTCAAAACAACTCACCGTGACTGACTGACCTCCTTCTCTTCCCTGAATCTGTTTCTTGACTCTCGGCTTTAATGACTGACCAAACTCTGATAGCAGCTCTAACCATGAAGTTACAGTCAATGTATGTATATTATTAATTGCATGAGTCAGAAACCACTCAAACTACACAAAATAAGAAGGGGAGTAATTGAAAGTCAACAGAGAGTCTCATGGAATGATTGTCCCTGTGTCTGCCTCACCCCCTCTCCCTGGGGCCACATGCTCTTGCATCCCTCCTTTCTGCAGGGATGAGTCATGTTCCCCTTGCTTAACAACTGGCTTGCTTTCCTTGATTATGGTTTATGTGCTCTCCCAAAACTTTGATTTACATGTGCTGTGGCTTTGCTTTGTCATGTTGCAAACTTCACCTCAAGGCTGTATGACCTTTCACCTCAAATGCCCACCACTGATTGACTAAAGTCCCTAGCCTGTTGGTTCAATTACTCAACAGAAAAAATCTGAAAGGTCACTAGCCAGCCAATGAATTGTCTTGTTGTGTCAGGGTTTTATCTTTGGTTCAATCAGGCTTGGGTTGAGAGGCTATCACGTGGTTCATAGAGATGCTTCTCACAAGTGTGGTGAGTTGGGTTTCCTAAGGTGGAGAGTACACGAAAGATGGAGATCTCAAAACATTCTAATATCCTTGCTAAAGTGTCTCCTGCTTGGTACTGCTTTGTCTCTCTGGATTGAGCCTAATTCAAACTTTCACACCATTCTAGACCTGAAACTCTCTTCCCAAGGAGGAAGAGGACTCCATCTCTGCAGTAGTTACCAGTCCTTGTTCTGCTTTTAAGCTGGATTTCTGATGCTTCTAGCATCAGCCAAACATATTGTCATACCTGAGTGCTGACACTCACTGCACTGGATGCAGTTAGTCTCAACCATGGGTGGTACCACCGCCACAAGGGGCATGTGGAAATGTGTAAGAATGGCTTTGGGTTGATGGTGATAGCTGTTGCCTTTAGGTGGGCAGAGGCCAGAGATTCTGAACCTCCTGCAGCTTGCAGGGCAGTCCCTCTCAACAAAGACATGTCCTATCCAAAGTGTCAGCAAGGCCTCTATTGAGGAATACAAGTAAACTGACAAATCCATCCCATTAGTCATCCTTGTGTGTGTGCAGCATCTTTACTGCCAGCTACCACACTACTCTGGGAATACAAAGGTAAACATAACAGATATATTTATATGTTATAAAAATATATGATAAAGATAAACATAACCTTTGTTCTGGAGGCTTTCATGGACTAAAGGGGAAGAGAGTCATGTAAAAATCATACCAAACAGGAAAATAAAGAAAAACATTAATTCTAGATTGAAAAAAAAAAAAAAACACAGCTGTAAGAAAGGACATAAATACAAATAAAAGAAAGGAAATAAAATCATGGTACACTATTTGGCTCAGCAGGAAGAGATATGAAACTCTTATCAATTTAATAAGAAATGATGATGCAACGATTTTGGGAGGATGAAAGTGGTATTTGTCGAAGAAAACTGAATCCTCACCCACTACAAAAGAAGGCCAATAGATAATTCCAATAAACTGCAGCATGGCTGTATAAGTATGTTATTTAGGAATATGGAGATAAATTCCAGAAGACATAACTAGGAGAACTGGATTGGCTGTCTCTGGGGAACAGGGTAGCAGGACAGAGTTCAGCTGGGTTTTGGTAAAAAGCCTTATAGCATTATTTAAGTTTCTGATCTAGGTATGTGTATTATTCTTTGATACAAAATTTAATTTTAAAATTATTACAGTATAGACTATGTCATTATTATGAAGCCTATCTTGGAAGAATATACAAGATACTATGCATTTATTCTTCTTTTAAAGTTTTTTTACACATTTTTTAATGTTTACTTTAGAGATAGAGAGTGAGCAGGGGCAGAGGAGGGCAGAGAGAGGGAGATACAGAACTCGAAGCAGGCTCCAGGCTCTGCACTGTCAGCACAGATCGACACAAGGATCGAACTCGCGAACTGTGAGATCATGACCTGAGCTGAAGTCGGACGCTTAACCGGCCACCCAGGCGCCTCGCTATGCATTTATTCTTAATGTTATAATATCTGTAATTACTAAAGCTGTGAAAAGGTTTTGCTAGGCTAAGTGTGCAGGTCTATGGAAATACATCAGCAATCCCCAACATATGGCTAAGGCATGTTCCAAAGGCTTATATATATTTTCTTAGCACCTCTGTTGGAACTTTCTCTGATCAACCCACCTGGGGTAGAAAGCAGAACCTCCGGAATTCCAGCCTTGGCAGCCACTCAGCTGAGGAGGAAAGGGTAAGCTACGACACATACCAGAGGGAGAGGAACTGGGAGCCTGAGAGAATCCAAGAGAGCGAGGTTGAGGAGAGAGGAGAGATCGAGAAGAGAGACCAAGGGACAGCATGCAAGGATAGGGGTGTCTGTGAGGCCCTCAGCCAACTCTGGGGCTTCCCAGTTTCCCAGCTTGTAACTGGTGATTTATCTGCCTCCTCCTCCATCTGTAAGATCCTAGCACACAAGGCCCACACTCAATCACTTCTGAATCGCCTGCATCTGACAGGGCACCCTGCGCATGCTCCTTAAATAGCAGGGAGTTGTTAAGCGTTCATCCCTGAGAGGTGCTGTTCTCATACATGAGCATGGATGACATACAATACAGATGCTGTATCCATATAAAAACACATTTAGTCTTGTCACACACCCAGTGAGGTAGGTATTATTAAGTTCGTTTTACAGATGAAGAAACTAAAGCATTTAGTGATTCAGAAATGCTAATGAAAACACATTAAGCTCCTCAGAAATTCTCTCTCTTTCTTTTTTCCTTGTTTGTTTCTTTTGTTTTGTTTGTGGGGTTTTGGGGGTTTTTTTTTTTTTGGTTCTTTTCCTTTTTTAAAAATGTTTATTTATTTATTTTCGAGACAGAGGAGCACAAGCGGGGCAGGGACAGGGGCAGAGAGAGAAGGAGACATAGAATATGAAGAAGGCTCCAGGCTCCAAGCTGTCAGCACAGAGCCCGACACAGGGCTCAAACCCACGAACCGTGAGACCATAACCTGAGCCAAAGTTGGATGCTCAACTGACTTGAGCCACCCAAGCACCCCTTTCTGTTTCCTTTTTTCATTGAAGTATAGTTGACACACACTGTACATTAGTTTCAGGTGTACAACATAGCTATATGTTATGCTGTGCTCACCACAAGTACAGCTACCATCTGTTACCATACGTCGCTATTACAATACTATTGACCATAGGAAATCCTCGCTCTTAATCAAATATGGCCCCCGTTCTTGGAAAACTGTTTCTTTGACTTGCAGCCCACCACCCCAATATAGCTCCTTTTTTCTACTTCTAAAAACGCAATGGAAGGGGAACAGAAAAAAAAGTGAACTAATATTTATTAAGCTTTTTTTATGTGCTAATAAGCACTTTTTTGTGCTAATTGAAACCTCACAATGATCACTTTAAGCAGGTGTTATTTATTCCCATTTCACTGATGAAGAAATTGAAGGTCAAAGAAATAAATGGCTTTTCCCAGGATCCAACAGCTGATTGGCTGCAGAAGCAAAATTTGAACCCAAGTCTGTCTGATGATCACACTTTTCAAGGTAGCCAGTCTCCTGGGTATCCTAGTGACAAGTCAGTCCAACCTTGCCAAGCCAACGCTGGGTGATCTGAATGCTGGTGATACTGTCAGGAGGGCCAATATTTGGGTATCTCTTCTCATCTGTGATTCGATGTCTCTGCACATCAGTGGAGGGATCACCTCAGCATTTAGGGATGTTTCTTCTGAATGTTTTGTAGTTCTCTGGGCAATGAGGAACACCTCTGAACCTGTGGAACCCTGGTGTTATGTCAGCCGGACAAGGTGTCAACTGCCAAAATAGCAGCGCAGTGGGCATTTCCCGGTTCATGGAGACATGTTAAGCTAATGGTTGGAAATATCTCAAGTCTTTTTCTTTTACCAAAAGCACCTGTTAGTGCTTGTCCATGCTTGAATCTGGTATTGAATGATGCCTCATATACTTAGCTATTTTAAATTTCATATATCAATATTTTATGGTGTTCCACAAATAGCCCAATTCAAGGCATAGATAATGTCAGCCCCATTGCCTCTCCTGTCCATCTCTGCCTGCCCACGGCTCAGGGTACATGGTAGCTGTGAAATGAAGATTTTATTTTTTAAAGGAGGGGAAAAAATCATTGTCATGTCCATGTTCCTTTCTAAGCCCAGCTCTTCCACAAAGGGTCCTATCCCTTCCCACATGCCCAAGGATTTCACTCATCTCCAATCGATGCCGTTTTTTCAGGTCCTCTCTACGGAAAAACTCTTCAAAGGTGCTGTCCAGGCTCATGGTCCCCTCATCATCTCCTCCCTTTCTCTCTAAGTCACTCTAATCAGGCTGGAGTTCCCATCATTGTGCTGGAAGAGAGCTTGCAAGGTCGCCAATGATATCCATGTTGCAAAATCCAATAGTCCATTCTCAGTGTTCTTTCTCAAATTCCCAGCTCATTCTGTGCCCTCTTTCTCAAGACATTCTCTCCACACGGTTTCTCAGGACATCACTCTCTCGTGGTTCTCTTTCTGCCTCACTGACCACTCATTCTCAGAGTCCTTCATTTCTGCCCCTTACGCCCCAGAGCTTGGTTCTTGGGATGCTTCTCTTCTGTACCTATTTTCCCTCCCTGGATGGTAACTCACCCTACTCTGTGTCCTAAATGCCATCTATACTCTGAAAACTCTCTATAACTCCAATCCAAGAAGTTTTGAAAAGTAGGGGATATCTGTTCATATTCTACATTTATTTTGTTATATATTTATTTGTTGTCTCCCTGTGAGTACTTACGCTTTGCCTTTTATACTCACTACTTTCTCCCTGGCACCCAGAACAGTGCCTGACTCAAAGTAGGCCAATAAATTCTTATTGAATGAATGAATGACCTCAGTACAAGAAGTGCCAAGATAAAAATGTGACCACAGAGCAGGGCGTGATCCCCTGTTTGGAGAGGAAGAGGTAATCACAACAGCCTCCTTGGCAACACAATAGGACACTGAGTTGTCTAGCACAAGTTTGAGAACTACTGTCCAATAACAAAGTAGGAATTATGCCCTATGAAGCTTGAACTTAATTTCCGTTCAAAGATCACCATTCACAGGCATTGTTCTCTTTCATGAAAGAGTCAAATGTGACTCCCATCCCAACTTCTTTTACATATAAGAGATCCTGACTTTGGGGCTCAAGAGTGCCCAACGGAAATGAAGGCTGATGGCTGTCAGCAGGGCAACATTACTGTCCATGGTTCAGCCCACATAAAAGATGGGGAAGGAAGAAAATTTCCTCAAACATTTAAAGGAATGTCTGGCCAAACCACACCTGCAGAGGCTTGACGTTGCTGAGGCTGTTTTGTTCTACTGGAACAGAGACAACGGTAGTGCTTTGAGAGAATGGAATCGTGCCCATACGCAGAAGGGGGCACTGCCCTGACTCTGAGAGAGAGCTGGTTAATTTCGGCAGCTGCCACTAGAGGTCTATTCGCAGCCAGAAATAAGAAGAGTCATCATTCCTGCAGGCTTTTCAGGGCTCCTAGGGAGCCTCCTGCCCTAGGCTCTGCTCCCAGAGTATGCTGAGTGCCTATCGCAGCGTCTAGGCCATCTGCTGTGGCCTTGTTACCACCTCATGTTGGGTCCCCTTTCCCCCAAAACCATAGGAGGACAAGCCTTAGAAGTGCTGGCTGTCATGAGCCCACAGTTAGAGGATGGACAAATGAGGTGGTTCCTGATAAGTAAACATTTCTATATTCAGTAGGAGCACTGCAATTACCCAAAGCAGGTCTTCTTCCTGCTTTGTGCAATAAATATTCCCCCAAAGATCTACCTAGGAACAGAGTTGTTTTCATGCAGAAGAAATGAGCGCTTACATCTGAAGGAATCCTACAAGAATCCTCAGTGGTGACCTGGTAACTGAATAATCTATCTGTCTGGTAGATGAATGCCTCAGGATTGCTTTGTGTGGTTCTCAGGTTTATCTGTAGGTAAGTTAGACGCATCAGCCCCGTGTGTGTTAGAATCCAGTTATACTTTTCATGCAGATCCATTCCTTTTTTCTATTGAAGTAAAATTTACATAAAATAATATTCGCCATTTTAACCATCTCAAAGTGTGCAATTCAGTGGCTTCTAGCACATTCATGATATTGCATAACAACCACCACTACCTAATTCCAGAACATTTTCATCATCCCAAAAGAAATTGTACCCATTCAGCAATCATTACCTACTCCTCCTTCCTTCAGCCCCTGGCGATCATTAATCTGCTTTCTGTTTATATGAATTTGTCTATCCTGGGCATTTTATACAATTGTCATTATACAATATATGGCATTTTGCATCTGGTTTCTTTCACTTAGTATAACATTTTAGGTTCAGCCATGTTGTGGCAGGTATCAGCATTTTGTTCCCTTTATAGCTAAATAATAGTCCATTGTATGGACATACCACATATTCTTTATCACTCATCAGTTAATGGGCATTTGGGTTGTTTCCACCTCTTATCTATTATGAATAATGCTGCTATGGACATGTTTGTACAAGGTTTTGTTTGAAAATCTATTTTCATTTCTCTTGGGCATATACTTAGAATGAAATGATTGTTCGTTTTTGCACTGAGCACCTACTCTATACCAGGCATAGGAGTACAAAGAGGATTAAGACAGGGACTCTCCCTCCCACCAAGTAAACTCCCTCCAAGCTTTCTGCTTGCTGTTCATTTGTTCAAAACAAAGGTACACCAGGTGCTAGAAATACATCGCTGGACTAAATGCACAAAAGTCCCAACTCTTATGGAGCTCACACTCAAGTGAGGATATAGGAATGAAAGCAAAGCAAAGCAAAACAAAAGATGAGCAGATAAGATAATTTCAGATGAGGGTTGATGGCTATTTTAACTAGCACAAATATTCAATTGTGTACTGGGTAATTCACAACTGCCATAAAAACATTTGATAATCAGCATGTCTAAGACTAGACTCCAAATATTTATCTCATTCTCTCCCCACTTAACCTGGTTACCTTCCTCTAACTCTGCTATTGACCTGTCTAACCAGTGATTCAAGCCACAATCCTAGAGTCTCCTCAATTGTCCCTTCTCCCAAATCCCCACACATAAGTGGCCCAAGTCTTCTGCACTTCCCCTTCTGTATCCTGAGTCAGTCACCCTTCTCCATTACTCTTGCCTTTACCTCGTAGATTACGATCATCACTAGATTTCTAAACGGCTTCCTATCTCTTCATGCCAGAATTATCTTTCTACGATGCAAACCCGATCTTGCTGTCCTCCAATTTAAAATCTTCACTAGTTCCACATTCTGCATGGGGTCAAGTCCAAACTCCAGTCTGGCATAAAAGGACTTCCATCAGCAAGGGCCTGCCTACCCCTCCAGACATCTTTCCTGCTGGTCCTCATATCACCACCTCTCCAGCAGAAATAAAATCCTTTGTTGTCTTTAAACCATACCATAATCTCATGTTGTTTTTCTCCCTCTGACTTGACCTTCCATTCTCACCCACCTCATTCTCTCAGAAGCCTCCCCACCCTTCTCCTCACCCCCAGTGGACTGATTTAAATGCAGTGCTGTCTTCTCCAAGCTTAAACGATTAGCAATTGCTTTTGCTATTCTGCAAGGGTTGATTTTCTTGTAGGAGAGGCCCTGTGTCTGGTTACTTCTGTATCCCTAGGGCTGAGCACTTTCTACAAGGCATACAAGGATTTTAGCCCCTATGAACCTCAAGTTCCCTTTTGCAAAAAGGAGTCAATACTACCCACCTCACATGGCTCTTGTGAGGATTAAATGAGCAACACTTTATAAGACAAATAAACAAGGAAACAAATAAAAAAATTGCCCAAAGCCTTGCTTGTAGAAGGTACTCAAACCTTGTCACTGTGTTTGTCCATCACACTGCAGCAAGAATTCCCTCTACCATCCAACTGCTGCCCCAAACAGCCTCTCCTCAAGGCCTCTATATTTCCAGCAATGAAAACACTATCTGAATCACTTAGGCTCTAAACTCTTTCCTCCATTTCTTCCTGTATTCATTTGTTCATAGGGACATGCTGAATTTTCCTTTCACAGTTTCTAGCAACAATACCTCCCTGTCCATTTCCAAAGGCACCCCACCCTAGTTTAAGAGCTGATGACCTCAAGTACAAATTATTTCTTCCAATCTCCACTGGTATCCCCACTCCCACCCCACCCTCTCCAAGCCTCTTCTGCCCCTCCCCCCACCCCAAGGCTTCCTGTACTGCAGTAACCTTCTGAAAAGGCACAATTGCCAAAGTCTATCCATGCGCATACAGGGGTGAAATGTGAATTGGTTAATTATACGAAAAACAGTCCAACAACCATATCAAAGGAGTATTGTCGATGACTTCCCAAAGCTGGAGGAATTCTGTTCTTCCATGCCTGTGTCCTGTTCAACTTTTGGTCAGTATTATGAGTGAATTACAGAGAAGACGTTAACCAAATTGTAAGTGACAAAAAAAGCCGGAGGGATTGCAAATATGATAGGTATTTTTTCTAATCTTCTAGAATGTTGAGTGAAAATGAATAAGGTATTGTAAGTAAGAATACTTGAATTTTCTATTAAGATTCCAAAAATCAATTTAAGTACCAGGCCAGGGTGCTTAAAAATGGCTCATGTGAACAGATGGGGTAATGTGACTGCTGGAAAAAAGGTGAGTCACATAAGCGTGGTACTGCGAATTCAGTAAGTAATGGACCCATTGTTCTTAGCTTCATGTGCATGGTATCTGGAATGTGTGGGACCACATCTGAAGAGGAACATGGACCAACTGCACAGTATCCTTGAATGAGCAATCAAAATAATGAGGGGTAAAAATAACAACAGTGGAAAACAGACATCACCATTTATTTCCAAATTGTAGACCGAACCTCAGATGAATCTATGTCACATCATTATACGAAAGGCCAATCTTGTTCAAAGTTGTAAAAAGCAATCACCTAAAAGACAGATAATGTGAAGGATCACTCTGGCCAAAATGGCATCTCAGTCTTGCCTGTGACCCATTGCAATTGCTTCTACATTTGGGTCAAGTTAAATATTCATTGTTATTTTTTTTTTTCATTTAACTGAGAAATGGAAATCAAGCCTGCTGTCAGTTAGACTGTGATAAATAGTGTTTCTAACCAAACAGAGGCAAGGCCATACTGGGGTTGAAAAAATTACTTCTGAGAGAATGTTGCTTTCTTACCAATGACATCCTCAGCCCCGTTTTGCTCTTTCTAATCCCTGAAGAAGGATTTCTGAGATACCAACTTGCTGAATTACCCTCAGTTCCTAATGGCATCCAATATAAAATTAGTTACTGTTTCTCTAGTCTTTCCTTAGAATCACCCGAATCCTCTAATAAAGACGTCCCACGCTCTCTTACCGAGGCACCATGTGTTCTCCCCTACTGCAGCAAGCTAAATAAACTTACATTTGTTTAACTGTAGACATGTTCTTAGAGGTCTTTGACTGATGGACTTTGATATAACAAATATTTGTTAAGCACCTTTTAAGTGTTAGGTACTATACTAGGTGGTAGAGGAAAGCAAAGAGTTGATTACAGATGAGAAAATAGAGGAAGCTGGATCAATTCCAGAGCTCTGGATGATAAGAAGTAAGAAGAGAAATCAGGAAATAAGTCAGAGTAGCAGAAGTTGGATGGACTGTGTACCAGGGTACCTGGCCTTCCCTATCTCCCACTGCAGGTCCCTGCTGAACAGACACAGCCAGACTCTGTACCACGTGGCACCCACCTCCCTTCTACAAGCAAGGCTCTGGGCAATTTTTTTGTTTGTTTCCTTGTTTATTTGTCTTATAAAGTGTTGCTCATTTAATCCTCACAAGAGCCATGTGAGGCCCCCAACAGGGCCTGTTCTATAGACTAGGAGCTCATGACTTGTGTGGCCTTGCTCAAAGAAGAGATGAGTTAGGCCCATTATATTTCTATTTCAGGAGGTTGAGCTAAAATTCACGTAGGCCAGTTCCAGCTGGCAATGGAGTCAAAAGGATTATCAAGAGTTGCCCCATGGTAGAGGGAACTGGGTGGCCATTATGGACCAACTGCTACTGAAGCCAGGAAAGAAACTGATCAGCAGACAGGTGAGACTAGACTAGGTCAAGAACAGAGGGCAGCAGGGCTGTCTTAAGTGAAGCCATGAAGTCATCAAGAGATAGAGCAGCCCTTTTGTGCAATGATATCTCCATTCAGGTTCCCATGAAGCCTGGAGGAACTTAGATTCCTGTCTCGGATTCTCATGAGCCTTTCTTTGCAATTGATGCCCCTTTTGATAAGCTGCTTTATTACTACAATTAGAGCACTAACCAGGAAAGAAGGAACGGGAGCCCTAAACATCTCAAGACTAGTAAGCTAGAAAGCAGAAAGGCAAAAGATCATAAATCGGAGTTCACACAGTAGCTTCTGAGTTCAGCATGGGAGAGGAGATGAGTAGATGGGGAAGAGGGGTGTGTGTGTGTGTGTGTGTGTGTGTGTGTGTGTGTGTGTGTGTGTGTGTAAAGAGACTTATACATGTAAAGAAATTTATTATAAGGAACTGGCTCACATGATTACAGAGGCTGACAAGTCCCAAGATCTGCACGGTGGTTTGTCAAACTGGTGATCCAGGAAAAGTCAATGTTTCAGTTCAAGTCCAAAAGGGGGAGGAAAGCCAATGTCCCAGTTCAAAGGCACTTAGGCAAGAAGAATTCTCTCGTATTCAAGGAGGATCAGCCTTTTCATTCTATTCAAGGCTTCAGCTGATTGGATGAAGACCACTCACATTAGGGAAGGTAATCCACTTTACTCAGTCTACCAATTCAAATGTTACGTTTATCCAGAAACACCCTCACAGACATATCCAGAAAAATGTCTGACCAAATATCTAGGTGATCTGTGGCCCAGTCAGGTTGACACATAAAATTAACCCAGGGATGGGGGAGAGGGGGTAGGATGGAATTTCTCTTGCTGAGTTTGTGTTTAGGTAAAATTTTATGGTAATTAGGCAAATAGTTTTTGTTTGTTTGTTTGTTTTTAAGGATTTAGGGAGCTGTCCCAACTTTGCCTGGGCTCAGCCTTTATCTTTTGCCTGGAAGGAAATAGGAAAGGACGACAATAACAACAAAAAACAGATAGAATCCATGAATCCTGGTTCAGCAGATTCTTGTTGGGGCACATTGAATATTGCGGTTGCTGCCAGGGTGACGGCCTCCACTGACTCTCAGATACAAAGAGGGAGTAGGAAGACCACTAGAAGTGGAGTAACCAGGACTCAAAATTCAGAACCACACAAACTGGGTCCTTGGGCATTCCTAGATGTGGCCATTGCTAACCCTGAAATTTGTTGTTTTGCATGAGATTAAATGTTTTCATAAACAGATGTTTTGCTCTTTCACAAACTCAGACTCTGGCCTCCCCGCTTACAAAACTACTTACAATTAATTCAGCCTCTGGTAAGATGCTCACACTCTTTGTGCTTGGGACAAAAGGACTGTGGCACGCTCCTGCCACCTGGTGGCAACATGGTGAAAACTGCACAATAGCTTTAACCCTGAACTTCTGATTTGGGCAAAACACAAGACAGAAAAGACAGGCTTTGGGACTTGTATTAGTGAATCCGATTTCCAGGTCGATAGAACAATAAACCTTGGAGGAAACTTAGTGATTGCTGAGTCCACCTACCACAATTTCCAGATGAGGACAAGGCAGAGAGATACTTCTTGACTCACTCAAAGTTACACAGGCAGTAAGTGACCAGAGCCACCTCATCATCTCTAATCAAGTGCCATTTCCCCTCCAACCCAGCTCTAAAGTCAACTCTCTTTCTTTATTTGAGGCAACTGAAGACTTTAATAACTGGCAGAGTGGTGAGCAATTAAATATAATTATAAACCAAACAAAAGGGACAAATTTTCTATTCTGAGACCTCTTTTGTAATGAGCACAGGTCTTTGTAAAGAGATTATCTTTTCAGAAGTGACAAAATTCTGCCAGGGTTGAATTCTGAGCTTGCTTTGTCAGCTTAAATGAACAGAGACGGATATATATCAACAAAACCAAGTGAGTGTTCACTTCTCTCTACAGGAATGGTGTATTACTTTTTCATTTATGCTTTTGTTTATCAAATTTGTATAAAACTTTGCTGTGTTGTGCTAGGTGCTGGGGATGCAATGAGGAGAAAAATGAACAACATATCTGCTGTGAAGGAAGACAGACAAATTGACACTCCAGTACGGTGCAAGGTGGTAACAAGGATGCTGCACGTGTGGTCAGGAAGAAGTGACCTAGGACTACAGGAGGCAGCTGTCAACAGAAATAGAACTAACTATAGCCTCTGGTCCTGGAGAGGTAGCAGTGTTTGATGAGGGAGCCAGGTTCCAATATGGTCAGAGCCAGACTAGCCAATAGAAGTGTAAAATGGTAGCATTGTTAAAACTAACAAGTTAAGTGAGAATGGGCATCAGGTAGAAGATCCATATGGTCCATTATGCCTCCTTGGCTAGCAAGAGCTCACCTCTGGAATGCCAAATACTGGGTATGGTTGTCACCAGAAACAGGAGGAATGGCAGAAGGAAGCAGTAACAAAGGCTGGACCCTTGAGCCCCACATCTCAGAAGCCCTGGCAGGACAAGCCTATGTCAGGATTGTCTCAGGGACTGGCATTAAGCTGAACCAACAGGCAGTGGGGCAGCGAGCACAGATGGTTTCTGGGGTGAGGGTGCTCGCAGGGTCCAGATGGAAACTGACCATAATGTTAATTCGTACCTCTGTGGTTTTCTGTTCAAACGAATGTTGGCTTCTGTGGGTTTAGTTTAAAGCCACTGGCTGTGTGGGGCCAAGGCCCTACATCTTTGATTTGCTTTAATTTCCAATTCCCTGATAGCTGAATTTAAAGGAAAGAATGATCAAGAGTCCTGGCTGCTGGGAAGACACCATGGTGCTTCAGAGCATTCTGTCCTACTCATAATGCAGCTCCAGTCTGTGAGGCTTTAGGGTACACAGTGAGCCCACATCCTTTAACATGTCTAATCCAACGTCTCCTTGGGAAGAATATTGATCCTTCCATGCAGAAAGTTGGCTTGGAGCAAAGAAAGGTGGAAGACAGAGCTTGGTTGATTCATGGTATCATGTCTTGTCCATTTGTTGGGCTGGGTTCCCCCTGAGGAACTTTCCACACCCCAAATCTGCCCTGGGACATTAAGCTGAAGTGAACTTTGGCCCGACTGCGAGAGATTTGTTTCCACCAGGGCTTGGTCACAGACCAGCCCTGTGACTCCGAGATAGTTCTCATTCACTGACTCAATTCCCTCAACTACCCCTGGGATAATTTTCAACACCAAGGAAAAAAACTGGTGTCAGGGCCAAAAATAAAAACGTTATGCTAGATATTAAATGTCGTCCAAGAGACAGTAAATTTAATGGCCCCAAAGTGGTTCCAGGCCTCTGAGAGAATTTTACTTCTCGAGCATTGGAGAAGCTAAGTGCTGCCTTCTATTTCTGTTCTGCATTCGGAAAGTCATAAATAGTTAACTGTGTGAGTCCTTTTTTAAAACCTCCCAGGAGCATCTAAAAATAGCCTCTGGGGGCTCAATGCATATTTCCTCAGGTCCTCCACTTAATCTTTCAATATTGGTGGTGACGACTTACTGTTTCTGTCACCCACGGACTTGCACAGACAAAAGCAGCTAGGGTGGAAGGCAGAAGGAGGTAGTGTGTAAGAAAGGTCTCTTGGGAGGTGAAACCTAGCACTGATTCACTATATGCATGCAGGGATGAGAGATGTCCCCTCTCCTTGCCTTGGTTTCCCTTCTAGTAAAAGAAGAGAGGTGGGGAAGTCCCCCTCTCCCCAGGGTGCAGCAAGAATCTACCCTTGAGTGGGAAGCTTCAACAGCTTCTTCAGCAAAGCAGGGCCTGCCAGCAGCCAAGTGCTATTATGACAAGTCAAGTCCACACTCATTATGTGCCTTTGCAGTGCATGTCACCCCTGCCGTTTCCTATCTTCAGGCCAGAGTGGGGCTCTCCTGCCAGTTTTCCAGCCCAGTGGCATGACCCGAGGCTGACTGTCCATCACAAGCTTGATGGACAAGGGCAGGAACAGCCAAGCCCAACTCAGCCGCCTGCCCTTTCTTTCCAGCCATGTCTCTGCTTTCGTTATGCATCACCACGACAGTTAAATACCACCTCTCTCCAGCTCTCAGCCCACCTCCTTCTTCAGGAAGGCACCCCTTGCAAACAGACCACCAGCCCAGAGCACTCCAGTCGCCCCAGAGGAATGGTAGGGCAGCACATACCAGGCGGCCTTGTGCCCTTCGTCTTCTCTCCAAACACTCCCGACAATGCACAGTGATTAGCTGCGTGCCGGGTCCCCTGACACCCCTTAACCTGGAAAATCAGGCAGACTTTTCGCGACAGCAATCAGCTCCCAGACACATCGAACCGTAATGTGATTACGCCACTTACCAAAATGCAAAGAGAGATACTTGAGGCGTTTCTGATTAGGGCTGACATTATCCCTCTAATGGGCCACGGCATTAATCACAGCTGTTGCTATGACTATGGCGATGGTGGGGAAATAACCCCAGCTTGATTCTGGGCCTACCAAACGCCGCCAAGGAAGAGGTCAGCTTTTGTTACGGACACAGCAGAACTGCTTCTCCCTGCTCGAGAAGGGCTTTCTATTGAAATCGTACCAGCAGTCAGAAAGAGAGGCCTCTGTTTTCTTTCACTACATTGGGGTGTTCTGGTTCCATTGCTCAAGATGACTTGATAGCATTGTCCTAGGAGGGACTGGGAGGAGTGGGGAGGGGGATATGGAGGCTGATTTGTGGGGCTGTCAGAGCCTTCTGCTTTCCAGAACTGTGTCTTAATTGCTGGTGGCCCCCTGGGAATCATGTGGGGCATGAGAACCTGCAGGCAGGAGGAGGGCTGATCTGTGGAAAAGCCCAGCTTTTCCCATGGTGTAAACACTCAGGGCTCATGCTGCGCTCTCTCTCTCTTCCAGAGCCTCTGAAGCATTTGGCAGAGGCAAGCCTGAACCACACACCCTGTGACAAGGCAGATGGAAAAACAGGCGGGAGTGCAATGGATCTGACAGGCCCGTATGGAAAACCCCTCAGCCTCTGCTCTGTGCTACAGGGAACCCGGAAATGGCAGGGTTGGGCACAGGGGACAGGCAGTGGGTGCTGAGGACAGAGCCCTTGGAACCCTGCTCTGGCTAGTTACTGGCAAACCATTCTGTGGACCCAAGTCTGCCTCCTCCCAGGTGCAGATATGTGCTGAAAGGGAGCCTGCAAGGCCGGCAACACGGCAAGGCCCCTCCTCATACCCCAGGAACAGAGCATTGGAACAGAATCAGGAAATGTGGTTTCCAGGCCATAGTCCTTCTAGAATCTTCTCTGGGCCTTGGTTTTCCTACCTTCAGAGTTGGGGCAAGGACATCTACTCTGTGTCTTCACAGGGGAATAAAAGTTCAAGTTACTTTCTTTGGGGGAAAGTGGCATGTAAACTCTAGAGCACAGATCTTCAACCGTGGCTGTGTTCTGGAGTCACCTACGGAGCTTTTTAAGGTTCTGATGCCTGGGCCCCACACTCAGACATTCACTGGTTTGGGATGCAGCCAGGGCACAGGGAGTTTGCAAAGCTCTCACATGCGGCCAAAGCTGAGAACCATTGCTCTCGACTGCTGTGGGGAGCTGTACCCCCTCTTTGAGCCTCAGTTCCAAAGCTAACACATATTTTTAATGAGGATGAGAATTTTTATAATAAAAGGCTTTTGTGAGGATAAAAGTAGAAAATATATAAGAGTGCATAAGGTGGTATATCCCAGATTTCTAATTAATGTTTAAGGCCCTCATTAGAGCCCACTGTCTCCATTTCGAGGGGGAAAAAAGCCTTGTCCCCAGGGCTGAGACCCCAGACAGCACTTCGCACCTTAGCTGTGAGACAGCGTGCAAGTTCCTGAATAACGGGGAACATGTGCAGCACCCATAGCCTTCTGCATGCTTGATCTAGCCTAATTATAGCAATAACCTGGTGAGGCGGGCTTGGCCCATTGTCACTACCCTCTGAAGCAACATCACAGGTGATTCAGGCAGTCAGTGGTGAAGCTGGGATTTTAGTCCAAATTTGTCTTGTTCTGCAACTGGAGTTCTTTCTACAACCTTCGTGGTTAGAACTGATCTGAGTCAATTTTGTCATTCACCATGTACATGGATGAGGTCTTCAGGCCACAGGTCTCTGTATGTTATAATGACAGCAGGTGTCAGACAGAATTCTGCCACACAGACTCTCATTTATTAGTGGGCAGGTGCAAAAACAGGCATGTGGCTTGCTACGTGAACTCAGTGATACCCGGAATCATTGTCCTTTTAGGTGCCCCAACACGGCCTTGCATGAAAGCCTTGCTCAAGGCAGAGGTGACATTTTTAGCACCAGGATTCAGCTAACCTTGTAGCTGGGTCATGAGAGAAAAATTCTCTGATAATCAGCCCCAAGAACACAGGATCCATTTGGAGTGATAAGCTCATGGTACTGCTCCGTTTAGCTATCACAGGGCCAATCAGTAGGCCCGCAGAACACTTCAACCCAGAGTTGACAGAGGCCTTTCCCAATGGCTACGAGGAAGGAGAAGAGGGGTTAGGTCATTCACTGAGCCAGCCAAGTATGTGGGCGCCAAATCAGCTTCCTGGGGCTGCTATAACAAAGTACCACAAATTCGGTGGCTTAAAACAACAGTTCTGGAGGCGGGTAGTCCAAGACCAAGGTTTCAGCAGGGCCATGCTCCTGTCAAAGGGTCCTTCCTTGCCTATCCCATAGTGTCTGCTGGATGCCAACGAGTTCCTTGCCTTGTAGCTGCATCAACAGTCTCGTTCTGCTGTCATGGGACTGTCTTCTCTCCGTGTTTCTGGGTCTCTGTGTCCTTTCTTCTTCCTCTTCTTCCTCTTCTTCTTCTTTGAACATCAGTCATATTGAATTAGAGATCCATCCTAATGCAACTTAACGAATTACCTCTGCAAAGGCCCCATTTTCAAATAAGGTCACGTTCCGAGGTTCCAAGTGGACAAATTCAGCATAGGCATCTACATCATGCCAAGTGCTGAGAGAAGACGAAGGTGAATAAAATCGCCTTGCACGTGGGTCGCTCACCCTCCAGTGAGGGGGCACAGCAGGTGAGTGAGCGCTGGGAGAGCAGTGAACACACATTGCTCATACAGCACAAAGGAGGCTTCTTTCCCAGCTTACCAGGGTCACAGAGGCAAGCCTGACCTGGCAGGAGGCAGCTGGGTGGAGGAGGATGGGAGGGTGGCACGGACAGAGGGACATGTAGGCCACAAACCTGCTGCTGTAGAGGCAGCAGGACTGGTTTATGGAGACAGAAATGTGGGTTCTGTGAAGGCCAAGAGGTGACAGATGAAGCCAAACTGTTGAGCAGGGACAGGTCAGGAAGGGTCTCATGTGCCAGTATAAGAAAGTTAGAATTGAATCCTGTGAAACTCAGGAAGCCAGGGGCACATTTTAAGCGAGGGAGAAATGTAGTCGCATTAGAACAATCACTCTGAGGGGGCGCCTGGGTGGCTCAGTCAGCTGAGCGGCGACAATGGCTCAGGTCATGATCTCACAGTCCATGGGTTCGAGCTCTGTGTCGGGTTCTGTGCTGACAGCTCAGAGCCTAGAGCCTGCTTCAGATTCTGTGTCTCCCTCTCTCACTGTGCCTCCCCACTCACACTCTATCAAAAATACACATTAAAAAATTAAAAAAAAAAAAAAAGAACAATCTCTTTGAGGCAAGGAAAAGGATAAATTGGAAAGGTTAAGATTGGAACTAGGAATTCCAAGGAATGATAGGGTTCTACATATGGCAGCAACCATGGGGATGGGATAAAGGACACTGGCTTAATATTTATTCAGAAGAGGAAATCGGCAGAACCTGCTGATCAATGGAATGTTGGGTGTAAAAAAGATGGAACTGGTAATGGCATGCAAGGTGTTCTGTTTGGGTTGTTTTGTTTAAATTTCAGTTCTTGAGGTCACCCACGAACTATCTGGGAATGGACCAAGGACAGAATCCTGGAGAAGTTTGACATTGAAGAAGCAGTAGGAGAAACACAGCTAGAAAAGGATACAGAGAATAAAATAGGCAAGTGGTACACTTGGAGAGTATTAAGCACGGAGGCCCTGGGACCCGGCCACAGCTGGTGCCTGAGAGGCAGCGCTGGCCGAGGGAAGCACTGGAGAAGAAAGGACCCTGGGAGGCTTAGAGACCCAGGAAGGAGGGTGGGGTGGGCACTAGGACCAAATAGCTTCATACTGGGAGACTTGACCAAGTCTTGGTGTCCCCAAGAACCATGGTGTCAGGGCAATTCATTCATTTGGTTAGCTAACTAGGGTGACCAACTGTCCATTCTGGTTTGCTCAGGACTGTTCCAGTTTGAACACTGAACACCTAACACTCCCCAAAACCCTTCTGTCCCAGGAAAACCAGGATGGCTGGTTTTCCTAGTTAACAAACACTTCCTGCATGTCTGCCCTAGGCCTCATACCGTGTTGGATGGTATGGAGGTTAATAACAGCCAGAGCAGGCTTTTGATCACCCCACAGCCTGGAGGGGAAACAATGGGCTAGAAGTGCTTAAAATCTGTCCAAGGGTAGGTTCCGATTCCTCTCTCTCACTGCCAAAGGTAAATTAAAGGAAAGTGATTTGAATATAACTTAGGCCAATATAGAAAAACATTCTTAGCAAAATAAGGTTGTGGTGTGAGTTCATAAGAGAGTATGTTAATAGGAGAAATATTAATTTCTTGAATAAACTTGAGAAGGACAGGAATTATGCTTATGCCATGTTTTTAGTCCAACAAAAGCAGAGCGGGTTTTCAAGATAGCTACATTAAAATGAGGAATAATTTCTCTTACAAAGCTGAGGACAGCCAGGGCCAGAAGGAAGGAAGGAAGTCCACACAGGATAAAAAGTGCTTGGTTTTAGACACTCCAGGAGAGGACCAGTTGCCATTCAGAAAGGAAAACTGTCGAGTCTTGCCTTCAGTCCCTTCTATTAGTTCCCTAGTGCGGCCATAGCAAATGACCATGATCCAGGTGGCTGAAAACAGCAGAAATTCATTCTCTTCCAGTTCTGGAGACCACAAGTTCAAAATCAATGTGTCAGCAGACCAGCACTCCTGCTGGTCTGGGCCGAGAAGTGGGGGGAGTAGGGATGGGATTCTGTTCCTTGCCTCTTCCAGCTTCTGGTCGCTCTTGGTGTCATGTGGGGTCCTTGGCTGGCACATGCGTGGATCTCTGTCTCCATCCTCACATGGCTTTCTCCCTGTGGTCCTTTGTAAATCCTCCTCTTATGCCGCCTAATCTCCCTCTGCCTTACTCTTATAAGGACAGCTGCCATTGGGTTTAGGGCCCACCCAGGCAATCTGCATGATCTCTTCTCAAGATCCTTAAGTTGTAACTCCATCTCAAAAACCCTTTTTCCACGTAAGGTCACATTCACAGGTTCTCGGGATTAGGACTTGGACATATCTTTTTGAGGGTCACAATTCAACCTACGACACACCCTTATTAATATAACCCAAGCTCATTTTTCCTGCCTGTGTGTTGGGAGGGGCAAGGAGAGTCCCCCCAACCCTGATAAAGAGCCCACTTTTCCTCAGCCCCAGCTGTATATGAGCATAAAAGCCATTGATAGGGCCTCCATGTATGGTTGTCCAGTTTGTACACTGCACAAAAGCCCTTGACTAAGGGGTAACTGGGGAGGGTACTCTCTCTCAAGTTCAAACCATGTGCCTCATCGGCACCGCACCCACTAAGAGAAAGGAGCACCTTTTTTCCCTCCCACAAAGGTATTGCCCAGGTCCTCAGCAGTGTGCCCACTCAAGAGGGCTCCTTTTTCTGATTTGAACAAAGGTGCTGTATAGGTCAGGGAAGAACCTGACCTTTGACACGCATTACTTCAACTATGTTTGCCAAGGGCCAATCAGAGGTATTGGTACAATCTAATTACTAAAACTTTTCAGAACCATGCAAAATCTACCAGACATTAAGACAGACTGAAAAGAGGCTGCTAATTTTTTTAGGAAGCAGTAGCACAAAGGGTTTGAAACAAGGGGGAAACTGCAACAGGTCGTAAGTTAAAGGGAGACAGTCTCTAGAAGCACAGAGAGGGAGAGGACGATTTGAGGAGGTTCACAGGCCAGAAGAGTCTCCACGTAAGCATACCCTCATCTTGACCCCAATGCCCCCTGAGCAGCGATGCCTCGTCCCTTCTGTGACAGGAGGGGACAATGTAGCTAGGCTGAGATCTGTTCCCAAACCCACCTCTGCTTGCCCCATATTCAGTAAGATTTTAAGTAATCACCCGAACTGTCCGCAGTTAAGACCTGCTTGAACATTCCAAGCCCATACACCTCTGCATGAAGAAAGTTGAGTGCTGTGGTATCTGAGCCAGATAGAGGAGGGCAGGGACATCCTCGCTGTGGCCAACTGTGTGTCCAGCAGCAGATTCCCACAAGCAATGGCCCACCTCGCAGAAGAGCAAGGCCAATCCCCAACTTGACCTGCCCAGAGACCAGTGAGACATCCACCCTGCAGGAGAAGGGGACAGGGGAAAAGGAGCCTCTCCTTCCAGTAAACCTGCCATCCCTTAGTGCGTACAACCCCAAAGCCTTTCCGTAGTCCCAATTTTATTGGATCCTCACAACAATGTCCCATGGCAAGCCTATTTTACAGACCTAGAAAATGAGTTTCAGAGAGGTGACAGTCTTGCTCAGAGGCAGGACTCCCTACTCTTGGTCCTGTTTTGCCATTCCGAGCAGTGACTTTCCATTCTCAGTCCTTCTGGGTCAGACATGCTGAGAATCTTAAGGCAAGGTTCTAATCTAGACTTTCCCTCACAGAGGTCTCAGGGCATGCCACTTAACCCTGAAGCATCATTTACTCTGTAAATAAAAAGGAATAACAATTATCTTCCCCATGATGTCACTGTGGAATAGCCAATAAAAAATGATTAAAAAGCAATTGCCAACAATTGAAGTCAAATACATATGAGAGTAAATAGCTGTGTTCTACTAACTTCCATGGGAATTTAGATATAATTAAAAAAAAAAAAAAAGACCAATCCCTGGATATCCATACAAGTTAGAGGGAGTCATTAGTGAGATGGAAAGAAAAGTGGATTTTCTTGATGGTTTTATTAATAAGAAAAAGAGTAGATGTGTATTGTTTGTCAAAAAAATGAGATTTTCAGGAGCATATGGCAAATTAATCATTAAGACTCTCTTATGGCTCAGCCCCACTTAATATGTTCTTGGTGGTGTGTGTACAACAAACTTGCAAAATTACATTACGGTAACCTATTAAATGATTCATCAGGGTCACTTCCCCAGTAGATTTAGAATCTGGTGCTTATTCATGCTTCCCCCTCGGTAAGCTTTATTATCTTAATTGTGTTTGCCAGTGGCTAATTAAAGGTGATGGTACAAGCTAATTGCTAAAATTTTTCAGAACCACGCAAAGTATTTATTTTGAGAGGAGAGGGAAATTACAGTTCCATCTTTGGCAGCAGAAGGGATGCACTGCGATTTTAACAAATGGTGCGGCTGCTGTTCCTTAAGAGTTCAGCATCAGTTTAATATGCAAAGTGATTGGCTGACAGCATGGACCTGGAGGCTGAGAGCTATTATTGCTCCCCACATCCAGGAGCACACAGACCAGAACTAGGCTCATGCTCTTCGGCTTTAAATTCTCATTGCCTGGGTTTGGTCCATGGGGACTTTTTCTCCCTCATAACCCTTTAACCATAGCAAGAGGGAAAAACCATAGGGTAGGCAAACGGAACCAGGCTCAGGAGGAATGTCATGGGCAGGGTAAGCCAGAGCAGATGAACTCCACGTGATAAGAAAAAGTGCAATCTGGGGCACCTAGGTGGCTCAGCGGGTTAGGCATCAGACTTCGGTTCAGGTCATGATCTCACAGTAGGTGAGTTTGAGCCCCGCATTAGGCTCTGTGCTGACAGCTCGGAGGCTGGAGCCTGCTTTGGATTCTGTGTCTCCCTCTCTCTGCCCCTCCCCCACTTGTTCTCTCTCCCCCTCTCTCTCTCTCTCTCTCTCTCTCTCTCAAAAATAAGTAAAACTATTTAAAAAAAAAGAAAAAGTGCAATCTGTAGGTAAAGGGCACACTTCAAAGAGCAGAATAAAGTTATCTGACAGCCGGGCACAGAGAGAAGTGATCCGGGGGAGGCGATGCTCTGAACTTCAGCTTGGCAACCCTGAGAAGTCTGGCAACCATAACCAAGTGTCGGACCCTAGACTGGGGTCAGGACGAAGACTGGTACCCAGGAGGAAGAGAGTAGAAGACAGTGGAAGAGGAGAATCAAGGCTGTGTCTCAGACACAAACAGCACCCTAGCAGCAAGAGAGCTGATGCTGAGTGCTACCGGATGGGGAGCTGGAGACCTCGTTCCTAATCCAGACAGCTACTCGCACAGCAACCTACATTGTCATGACATTTTGTTGGGTCGAGCAGCATCCACTCCCACTCCTAGTATGCCTTCCCCTTCAGAGGAGGCTAGAAATAGACATTGCAATGCCATGGCTCGCTTACAGCTAAGGGTTTGCCATACAAATTAGATTCTGCCAATTAGATGCACTCAAGCCAGATGTGAATGGGGAAAGTGAAGTGGAGACCATTTCCCTGCTGTATTTGCTATCTCTCCAGACAAGAAAGCTCATGAACATAGAGGGCTGTGGCAGCCAGGAGAATGCACCTCTCACTTCCCTGTTGCAAGGTCTGGGGACGACCCTCCTCCCTGCTACTGTGCTCTGAAATCCACCCTCACGTCACGCCCAGAGGCCATGCTTCCCACAGGCTGGGAATTATTTCATTCTATCCCATTCTCACACCGAAGCAGGTCTTATTATTAGCCCCATTTCACATTTGAGGACATTGAAGCTTAAAGGGATTATGTCATTTCCCCCAAAGTCACATGGCTAATAAAGGGTAGGTTCTCCTGCTGGATCTATTGCGCATGTACCCTTGTGCCATGTGCCAAGCCAGGACCTACGCACAGGTTATTTTACACACTCCCCATATAAAGGCAATGCCAACACCAGGAATTCAGCAGGGCAGGCTTGGCTTAGCAGGATCTCACTAAGAAAGCTTCATTGTTGGCTTTCTTTTCCATGTTGTCGGCACATCTATAACAATTCGGATTGCCAGATAAAATAGAGACATCCAGTGAAATTTGAATTTCAGATAAACAATGAATAATTTTTTAGTATAAGTATGCCCCGGGCAATATTTGACCACATGTAGAGTAAAAAATTATTTGTTGTTTATCTGAAATTCAGATTTACCTGGGTGTCCCATTTTTATTCATCAAGTCTAACGAGTCTAACAATAATGAACAAACCCCCCCCCAAAGAGACAGGCGGAATGTTGTCCAAAGCCATGATGCTACAACAATTTCTAAGTGTTGCCTAAGATGCAAATCCAGGCATTCTTAGAAGAAAGATAATAATAGCAACAATAGCTGCTTTATTGAACACCTTTCTACCTGGCAGGCACTTTTCTGAGGCCTTTCGTGTAATGACTCATCCTAACCCCACAACACACCAAAACCCCACAAACAGGCATTAGTGTTATTCCCGTCTGACAGACAACTGGGACAGACAGAAACTTGCCCAAGGACAGACAGACAGCAAGCCAAGGGGCTGGGATTCTAGCCATGATGGTCAGTTCTCAATACCAGATGTTTAACCACTACCTATTCTCATAGACAGCAAGGCTGAATTTGCCAAATTATACAGAGAATAATCAATTCAGAGCTACAGAAACATCCTAGATTCCCTCTTTAATCTCCAGTGGTAATCTCCAGTTATCACTAATCTAGGTCCTGTGTTTCTCCCGAATAGACGCCATACCCATTCTCTCTGGTCTGATAGCAGCCTAACCAGAGCTTGTGTCTTTTTTGTTTTTTTAATTTATCTTTTGTTCAGAGCTTGTATCTTTTTTTTTCTTTGTCTTTTTTTTTTAATAGGCTTCAAGTCCAGCATGGAGCCCAACGTGGGGCTTGAATCCATGACCCCGAAATCAAGACCTGAGCTAAGATCAAGAGTCGGACACTTAAGTGACTGAGCCACCGGGTGCCCCCAGAACTTGAATTTTTAAACTACAATTTTCTTATTTTTTTTAAAAAATTTTTTTAACGTTTATTTATTTTTGAGAGACAGAGACAGAGCGTGAGCAGGGGAGGGGCAGAGAGAGAGGGAGACACAGAATCCGAAGTAGGCTCCAGGCTCTGAGACATCAGCACAGAGCCCGATGCGGGGCTCGAACTCACAGACTGTGAGATCATGACCTGAGCTGAAGTCGGACGCTTAACCGACTGAGCCACCCAGGTGCCCCTACAATTTTCTTATTTAAACAGTACTGCATGTTAACCTTTTAAAATTTTGAAATACAAAAAAGTACAGAAAACTACAGAAAGTATAAAGAAATTTAACATCACCTTAATGTCCATCTTTTAACATACTGTGTAGCCTTCCAGTCTTCCTATAGACATAGACATTTTCTTCTTACCTGTTTTTCTGAATGATACCATACCACTGTGCCGTGGCTTCAATTTCCAATATGTTGTGTATATACTTCTTTTCCACAAGTGGTCTTTGAGAATGCTGTGGGCTGAAATCTGTCCTCCCAACATTACTATTTTGAAGCCCTAGGCCCCCAGTGTGACTGCGTGTGGAGTGAGAAAGTAATTGAGGTTAAATAAGGTCATAAAGGAGGGTCCTAATCTGCTGGGATTAGTGCCCTTAAGAGAAGAGACACAGGAGAGCTGGCTGGCTCTCTCTGACTTGAGGACACAGCAAGAAGGCAGCCAGCTACGACCTAGGAAGACAGCCCTCCCCAGAAATCAGCCCTGCTAGGTCTTGATCTGGGACTTCCAGACTCCAGGGCTGGAGAATAAAAAAGTAAGTTTCCGTTGTTTAAGCCACCCAGTCTGTGATATTTCATTATGGCAGCCTGAGGCGACTAATAAAGGCTGCTATCAGACCAGGGAGAATGGGTATGGCGTCTATTCGGGAGAAACACAGGACCTAGATTAGTGATAACTGGAGATTACCACTGGAGATTAAAGAGAGAATCTAGGATGTTTCTGTAGCTCTGAATTGATTATTCTCTGTATAATTTGGCAAATTCAGCCTTGCTGTCTATGAGAACATGAGATTTTTACACCCATAATACTCTATCTGATGGATACACCAAAGTTTACTCAACAAATTCCCCATTGCTAATTCTGTAACTTGCTTCCAAATCTGCACTTTCATGACTAACACTTATTAAAGTAACCTTTCCTGGCTTGTTACCTTACGTCTGCTTGCTAGAAGCGGAATCGCTGGTAGGGGTAATGAATCAACTGTCTCAGTTTGCCCAGGAACATCCTGGTGTTTGCACTGAAAGCCCCAGATCCCAGGAAGCCCTTCAGTCCTGGTAAACCAAGACAGTCAGTTGCAGTATCCCTGGATCAAAGGCAATGCGTGTTCCACGGCCTTCTCACACATACTGCTGGATCACCCACCAGACGTGTGCTCATTTCCACACCCACAACACAAGAGGTTTCCCTTCTGAGGTGCAGTCCCTTATCTGTAATTTACATTTACATGCTTCAGCACAGATAGTGAGAAATATGAGGTGTAAATTAAAACTAATCTATACCCTAGAAACAGTTTATTAATATGTGAAGTACCCTAATCAAGAATCCATATTCCAGAGATGGCTGGTTTGCATTTGAAAGACCCTAATCAGGAGCCCCCACTCCATCTCCAGCTACAAGCACCGTGACAAGTGCTTGCTTTAAATACCACTACCTGAAGCGGCATATTGAGCTTGTTAATTAGCACAAGAGATATTAGAAATAATGTTTCAGTGGCAAAATGTGAGTTTTCAAGAAATGTTCTGCCTTGCATTAACAGATTATTTTGAAAAAATCTGGTATCAAAACCCAGCAGCCTACACCTTTGGATCGTGATGCTTTAGGTAAATCACTCCATTCGATCCTCCACGTATCAGATTACAGAGACGTGGAAATGGGTGGGGGCTCTTGGGGGCTATCACAATGACTAGGGGGTAGTTGTTGGGGGAAGGATGGCTAGCAGAGTTCAGTGCCTAGGTCCCGGGTTGCAAAATATCCTATTATACCAAGGGAAGTCCGGCGCCCAAAATGCCAGGGATGCTGGAAAAGTTTAGCTAATGATCAGAACCTTGTGGCATTTTTTGCCTCAAGGTGAACCTTTTGGGTTGTTAAACCTCAAGGCCAGAGGGGCCACACCTCAGTGGGCCTACCAAACAGGTCGACTGATCTTTGTGTTTATTTTCTGTTATTGTTTTGCTCATTATTTTATTATTGTTATGTGTGGCTGAATTCAGTCCAAGACTTTGCTTCATAACACATCACCCAGATGCAAGGTTTTGGGGAAGGAGGCCTACTGCCCTCACCTCTAATCTTTGGAAACCAGGAGCATTCAACAAAAAGAAGCTAATCATTGTGAATAGGCAAATCAGCCTAGGTCAGGTCACAACAATGGGTATCTTTAGAATTTACCCTCTCATGTCAAGATCCTGCTTTCAGTGCTTGCTCTTGTTTAATACCAAGAAAAAGGGGCGCCTGGGTGGCTCAGTCAGTTAAGCCTTCAACTTCGGCTCAGGTCATGATCTCATGGTCTGTGGGTTCAAGCTCTGTGTTGGGCTCTGTGCTGACAACTCAGAGCCTGGAGCTTGCTTCAATTCTATGTCTCCCTGTCTCTCTGCCCCCTCCCACTCCTGCTCTGTCACTCTCTCTCAAAATTAAAGAAACGTTAAAAAAATAAATAAATAAATAAAACAATCAAGACTCAGGCCATACTCCAGCATGACTGTGTCAGAATTTTGGGTGGGGCCCAGGCCTCAGTATTTTTTTTTTTTTAACACTGCATAGAGAATTCCAAAGTAAAGTTGAGGTTGAGAACCATGCTTCCAGAAGGAGGCCAGAGTCAAGCTATATCCAGCTTGGAATTCTCAAGCCAGATAATAACAGCAGAAACAATAACAAAGATGCAATTTATTAGGTCTGACTGTATGCCAGTTTTTGTCCTAGGCCTCCAATAGGCATCGCCTGATTAATTTGCACAAAAAAATCTATGAAATTAGTATTTTTGACCTTCTTATTTTAAACAGATGCAATTCAGGCTCAGAGAGGTGAAGTGGCTGGCCAAAGTCACTCAAGAAACAAGCGGTGAATTCAAACCCAAGAGGACATGACTCTAAAATCTGTGTTTCTTAATGACCCTGTGAAGTACCCTCCTATCACCCATTCATTTTTTTTATTTTTTTTTAACATTTATTTATTTTTTGAGAGACAGATAGAGACAGAGCATGAGAGGAGGAAAGGCAGAGAGAGAGGGAGACACAGAATCCGAAGCAGGCTCCAGGCTCTGAGCTGTCAGCACAGAGCCCGACACGGGGCTCAAACTCACAGACCATGAGATCATGACCTGATCCAAAGTCGGAGGCTTAACCGACTGAGCCACCCAGGCGCCCCTCCTATCACCCATTCAAAAGGGTAGGTGGAAACAAGTGCTAGGTGAGGGATATAAAGAAAAAACAAAAGCAAACAGAGGAAGCTGGGGCAGTTCTGGAGGTGCCACCCTTAACCATCCTTGTGTAGATTTCACAGACGGACAGGGTCCATTTGTAGAGGGGGAATGACTACAGATAGGGATCTTTATACCTCCCACCCCGTGTTCCAGGTCAAGTGGAGACATCTACTTTGAAGGAGATCTGGGACGAGAGCATAATGGAGACTGGCTTAGGGAGAGAGGAGTCAGCATTGGAAGTTCCCTTGGTATCCAGGGTCTGGGAGCTAAACCAGGCCCTGCCAACCACAGGGGATGCCCCTCACATCACATGAGTGGAAGGGCCATGGGAGCTACTGTCCTGAAGCCCCTCCATTCCCACTGCCTGTAGTCATATGCATACATAAGTCCTTCACAAGAGACCTGCACACACCTGCATGTTAGAACCACCAGAAATGTTTAAGATGCCAGTGTTCAGGCCCCTCACCATTTGAATCTGATTTAACTGGTCTGGGGTTAGGTCTAAGCACATTTTTTTTTTAATGCTTCCAGGTAGTTCTAACGGGCAGCTGTTTTAAGATAGCCACGATTTACTTTACCTCAGCACGATGTGATGTTATTACATCTTTGGATTGAGACAATGGTTCTTGATCTGGGTTGTAGGCTGAAGTCCCCTGGGGAACTTCTAAAAATACCAATGCTTGGATGCCACCCCCGGGGAGTCTGATAGATTTGATCTGCAGGTGCAATATCAACATAAATGGTTTTAAAAGTTCCTATAGGTGACTCCAATAGATGGTCAAGAATGAGAACTACTGGATCAGATTCTAGCCTGGAAACTGATAGTATATACATATACATATATACATATATATATATATGTATGTTTATTTTTGAGAAAGAGAGACACAGAGCATGAGTGGGGGAGGGGCAGAAAGAGAGGCAGACACAGAATCCGAAGCAGGCTCCAGGCTCTGAGCTGTCAGCACAGAGCTCGACGCAGGGCTCGAACTCACGGACCTCGAGATCATGACCTGAGCCAAAGTCAGACGCTCAACCGACTGAGCCACCCAGGCGCCCCTGATAGTATATTTAAGTATACAAAATTCAGGGTGGTCAAAGAGGATTCTAATCTAGATACTCTTTCTTCAAGATACTCATTCTGCAAAGGGAAAGTACTACATGTTCTTCTATATCCTACTCAATCCAAAACAAGTGCTTTGAGGGAGAGGGGATGACGGGCGTCAAAGAGGGCAGTGTTGGGATGAACACTGGGTGTTATATGTAACCAATTTGAAAATAAACTATTTAAATAAAAAAAAAGAACAACTGCTTTGAAAATTAGCATACCGGACATCTAAATGAGTCTTCATTAAATAGCATGACGAATGTTACAAATGGGTTCTCACTGGCTAAATTATAGTTATATAACTTATATACAGGCTAATAATGTTTTTTAACATTCATTTATTTTGAGAGAGAGGGTGCACCAGGGAGGGACAGAGAGAGAGAGAGACAGCACAGAGCTCAATGTGGAGCTCGATCTCACAAACCATGAGATCATGACCTGAGCCAAAATCAAGATTTGGACACTTAACTGACTGAGCGACCCAGGTACCCTAAGCTAATAATATTTTAAAGACACTTCTTACCTTTGCAGGAGTAGGGTATGAGGACCCAGTGAGGCTGATACCCTTTAATCTTAGGGACATCTTATTAGGGATATTGCACTAGGTATATGTTAGGAATATATTGCCCTAAACTAAACATCTAAGTGGTTCCATGTTTAGCAATGAATTCTCAAAGATTCTGCCTAATGTTAGATCTGTGGGTGGCAGGAGCCTTGCTTTTATTTCAAATGAATATTTGATGTAAGGTGTAGATTGAGCACTTAAGAGCAGAATTCCTTAAGCTCATGGATCAGATCATATGATTTTTTTTGTGATGACTTGCTAATAAGCATTTAGTTAATAAATGTACATCTAGCAGAATTTGCATATGTCCAAACTCATCAAATTGTATACATTAAATATGTGCAGTTTTTTGTATATCAATTATGCCTCAATAAAACTGTAAAAAAATACCTTATAAAGACCCTCCCATTCACTTTTTAAAAAATTAATTTATTAAAATTGCCATATCTCAATACTACCTAAAGCAATCTACACATTCAATGCAATCCCAATCAAAATTGCACCAGCATACTTCTCAAAGCTAGAGCAAACAATCCTAAAATTTGTATGGAACCACAAAAGACCCCGAATAGCCAAAGTAATTCTGAAGAATAAAACCAAGGCGGGAGGCATCACAATCCCAGATTTTAACCTCTACTACAAAGCGGTAGTCATCAAGACAGCATGGTATTGGCACAAGAACAGACACATAGACCAATGGAATAGAACAGAGAACCCAGAGATGGACCCACAAGCATATGGCCATCTAATCTTTGACCAAGCAGGAAAGAGTATCCAATGGAAAAAAGACAGCCTCTTTAACAAATGGTGCTGGGAGAACTGGACAGCAACATGCAGAAGAATGAAACTAGACCACTTCCTTACACCACTCACAAAAATAAACTCTAAATGGATGAAGGATCTGAATGTGAGACAGGAAACCATCAAAATCCTAGAGGAGAAAGCAGGAAAAAACCTCTTTGACCTGAGCCGCAGCAATTTTCTATGTGACACATCTCCAGAGGTGAGGGAATTGAAAGCAAAAATGAACTATTGGGACCTCATCAAGATAAAAAGCTTCTGCACGGCAAAGGAAACAACCAACAAAACTAATAGACAACCAACGGAATGGGAAAGGATAATCGCAAATGACATATCAGATAAAGGACTAGTATCTAAAATCTATAAAGAACTCACCAAACTCCACACCCGAAAAACAAATAATCCAGTGAAAAAGTGGGCGGAAGATATGAAAAGACACTTCTCCAAAGAGGACATTCAAATGGCCAACAGACACATGAAACGATGCTCAAAGTCACTCATCATCAGGGAAACACAAATCAAAACCACACTGAGATACCACCTTACACCCGTTGAGTGGCTAAAATGAATAAATCAGGAAACTATAGATGCTGGCGGGGATGTGGAGAAGCAGGCACCCTCCTACACTGTTGGTGGGAATGCAAACTGGTGCAGCCGCTCTGGAAAACGGTGTGGAGGTTCCTCAAAAAAATGAAAATAGAGCTACCATATGACCCAGCAATAGCACTGTTAGGAATCTACCCAAGAGACACAGGAATGCTGATGCATAGGGGTACGTGTACCCCAATGTTCATAGCAGCACTTTCGACAATAGCCAAATCGTGGAAGCAAACCAAGTGCCCATCAACTGACGAATGGATAAAGAAGTTGTGGCACATATATACAATGGACTACTACATGGCAATGAGAAAAAATGAAATCTGGCCATGTGTAGCAACATGGATGGAACTGGAGGGTATTATGTTAAGTGAAATAAGTCAGTCAGAAAAAGACAGATACCATATGTTTCCACGAATAGGTGGACTTTGTGAGACTAAGCAAAAACCAGGGGGAGGGCTAGAGGGGAAAGGAAAAAAAGACACAGAGAGGGAGGGAGATAAAACATAAGAGACTCTCAAAGACTAAGAACAATCTGAGGGTGAGGGAGGGGAGGGAGGTGAGGGAGGGGGGAGAGGGGGTGACGGATATTAAAGAGGGCACGTGTTGGGATGAACACTGGGTGTTATATGTAAACCAATTTGAAAATAAACTATTATAATGGAAAAAAAATTGCCATATCTGAAAAAAAAAAACAGACCTGTGAGATCGTGAAAGTATTTAACTGTCACCCAGTCACACCAAAGCAGTTCCTGATGGCTGTCAGCTCAGAGCTGGCCTGGCTCTAACAGGAAACCCATGGGCTATTCTGGAATGGTGTCTGAACACAGAGGAAGACAGGAGCATTGTCCAAGCCACAAAAATGGCCAAACATCCTCTTCTCGTGCTACTGTGAGTGACTGGGGCTTCACACATTCCAGCTTTAGTCCTGCCTCTTAGATAAAAGCTATTCAGTTATAGACTAGTCCCTTCTTTCCAACAGTACACAAACTAGAACAAAACTATGTTTCTTTGAACTCTTGACAAGTCATCTAACACAAGCCCAGATTCCAGAATGAGCCCCTCCTACAACTCCCTCGCTGAGACATCCTAAAGCTCTCCATTTTGTTTTGTCTCCCTTGTTACAATGAAGCAATTGCATTGTAGTTTTCTATTCTATGTTACTGTGTAACATACTGCCATAAATGTAGAGGCTCAAAGACAGTAGAAATGTTATCACTTCATAGTTTCCTTGGGACAGCAGTCTGGTTATAGGTTAGCTGGGTCTTCTCGGTATCTCACAAGACCAAAATCAAGGGGTCAGCTGGGGCTATGTTCTCATCTGCAGCTTGAGATCCTTCCAAGAACACTCAGGTTGTCAACAGAATCTGGTTCCAAGCTGTGGTAGGACTGAAGTCCCGTTTTCTTGTTAGTTGTTAGCTATTAGCTGTTGACCAGGGGTCATTTTCGGCTCTGAGAAGACACTTTCACATCTTAGCCACATGGGGTCCCTCCATAGGCAATTCACAACATAGGTGTTTGATTTTTTTCCAGCCCAGTTGGATGATCTCCCTCTTTCACTTTTTTTTTTTTTAAGGGCTTGCCTGATTAGGTCAGGCCCACCTACTATAATCTGCCTTTTGACTGAGTAGTAACTTAATTGTGAGAATGACATTCCAACATATTTACAGTCCCACTTAAATGGGTGGGTGGGGTGGGCACTGTACAGGAATTGTCCACCAGGGGGCAGGAATCTTGGGGGGGCATCTGCCTGGTACATCAAGAAACATAACTTGACTATAAGTGTGTTCCTGGTGATCTTTGGCTGAAAGGCACCAACACTTTTCAGTTACCATTTTCTACTAAAATGAGCCTAAGACATGCATGACCAGACTACATTCGATCAATTCCTAATGCAGGATAGGAAACCAAGGGGCAGACTTGCCAGGAGACTTTACCGAGCCACATCCAAAACGTCTGGGTGAATTATGGCCTTTTTTCATCGGCAAAGACATTGTAAGCCTCTCCCACCAAAAGGGAGGTGGAGTTTGATACCGAGAGGAGCAAGAAGAAACCTATTTGCTCAATGATCTATTCACCAAATCTGAAATACTTGTTAAATGACCTATTCCCAAATTATACTGACGTTACCCATTTATTAAAATGTATCCTGAAGAATATCCTTGAGTATATTCAATAAACAGTAATACAGTAGTCCCCCCCTTATCTGCAGGGGATACATTCCAAGGCCCTTGGTGGATGCCTGAATGTGTTTTTTTTCCTATATACGCTGTTTCTTCCTATATGTACATTCCATGATAAAATTAGTCACAGTAAAAGACCAACAACACAATAAAATAGAACAATTATAGCAATATACCATAATAAGAGTTATATGAATGTGGTCTCTCAAAATACCTTATTTATTACTCTACTCATCCTTCTTCTTGTAATGATGGGAGATGTACAATGCCTACCCGATGAGACAAAATGCGTGAACGGCACAGGCACCGTGACTAGCATTCGGCTATTATCATCTTCTTCCAAATCAGCTGACCGCCGGCAACTGACACCATGGAAAATGAAACCATGGATACAGGGGGACCACATATATTCTGTTAGATATAGGAACGACTAGCAATTTTTCCCTTCTTTTAGAAGCAAAGAATACTTGCTAAGTGAGCAAATAAATGGTATGTCCATTATCTATAGTTTTGAGCACCTTTGCCCCAGGAGTCCAATTTAAATCGCCCCTCTGGAGGAAAATATCAGGATGGTTGGGCACCTGGAATTCACATCCAGTTGAAGTATCTCTATGTATCACAGCAGGTTGATTTTGCTCCCTAAAGAGGTGTCCTCACAATCCCAATTATCTTTTAATTTATGCGAATCCTTCTTTTACCTTCTTTAATCTTTCAATTACCTTCTTTTACTCAAATTATAAGGATTATTCATGTATTCATTTGTTTATCCTGAGCACAACTATATGTTAGGTGCTCAATATGGAGATACAGCAATAGACCATAGAAATTTACTCCTTCTGGAGTTTCCAAAGTAGCAGAGACATTCATCAACAACAAAAGACAAACATTAACACATAGTTACAAATTCTGATGACTACTAGCAAGGAAAAGTATAACAGAAAAATAAAACCATGTGCTTGTGATAGTTATAGTAAAAACCTCATGAACATTGAGTTTGGACATTTTCTCTTTCCTTTTATGTCTACAAAGACTAATTAGGAAAAGACACCCAAGAAAACAAAGTCGCTATCTCAAAGAATGTTCATTGTAGCATTATTCACAATTGTCAAGACATGGAAATAACCTAAGTGTCCATCAGTGGATAAATAAATGAAGAAAATGTGATACACACACACACACACACACACACACACACACACAGGAATACTGTTCAGATGAAACTTAAGGGCATCATGCTAAGTGAACTAAGTCAGAGAAAGACAAATACTGTATGACCTCACTTATAATCTTAAAATCTAAAAATGCTGAACTCATAGAAACAGAATAGAGTGATGGTGGTTGCCAGGGGCTGGGGATGGTCAAAATTGGGAGATGCTAGTCAAAGGGTACAAGCTTCCAATTACAAGATGAGTAAGCTCTGGGAATGTGATGTACAGCACGGTGACTATTGTTAACAGCACTGTATTACATACTTGAAAGTGGCTAAAAGAGGAGATTTTAAATGCTCTCACCACACACACACACACACACACACACACACACACACACACACACACAATGTAATTATGTTAAGTGATGGAGGTGGTAATAAACTTACTATAGTAATGGTTTTTGCAATATATAAATGTATCAAATCATTACATTGTATATCTTACACATAACACAATGCTGAGTGTCAATTATATCTCAATAAAGCTCTGGAATAAAGGAAAAGACATCCACCCTGGGAAACGTGAAGGACAATTAGAAATGTGCCTACCTGTCCAAGAGATAAGGGACTGACTTGATCAAGTTTATTTCAGGAATAAAACAGGTCAGCTATGTGACCATGACCTTCTACTCACCTCATTTCAACTGGAAAAACTAGAGTCCCTGCCCCTCAACTCAAAGGTCTCCACTCATGATATTACTCGCTCCATCAATCTTTGTTGTCAAGTCAGCTAAATGAAAAGTGCTTATCCCCCTTATGGATTAAAAATATAAAGATACCTATACTGAATATATTTAATGCCCATTAAAATTGTGGATGAAAATCAGGAATACTTCATGTTTAAATATTTACCAAATACAGATAAGTCGTAGGTCTTAAATAGAATGGCATAATTTAGTTTAGTTTCATTCATTCTAAAATAAGGACCCTCCACCGTAATTATCCAGGTAAAGTCGATTACTCTCAAAACCCTTCCTGGATTCCCTCAGGCACAGTATTAATAGTTACGTCCTTCCCTGTGCTCCCACAAGGCTTCCATTACAGCTTATTTTTGCACTATACCATAAATATCTTGAAGTCTTGGAAATTACTTTTCTGGCTCTCTTACTCAACTGAGGTCCTTGAGAAGAACAACCTGGTCTTCTTCATCTGTGCATCCTTGGTACCTAGCCAAGTGCCAGGTTCATAATAAAACCCAATACAAGTTTGAGAGAAGAAACAAAAGATATTGCACAACTCTAATCTAATTATAACAAATGCAAGAGGGTGACACTTGATTCTTGACTTGGGCACTAGATGAGGAAACAGCCATGCAAAGATCTAGTCAGGAACAGCATTCAAGAGAGAGCCTCTAGTGCCAAGGTGGGGAGGGGAGGAAAAATATATAGAAAGAAGACTACTGGGGAAAGTGAAAGAGTGGAGAAAGTGAGGTCAGAGCAGAGAGGTAAAGGCCAAATAAAGTGGACCCTTGGAGGTCAGAATAAGAGGTCTGCATTCCATACTATGTATAATGGAATTTATTTTCAGCAGAATTACATAATATAGTTTGTATATTTCAAAAGATCACTCTGGCTATTGTTTGGAGAATGGAGTATAGAGGTGTGTGCTTGGGAGCAGGGGAACCCTAGAAGCCGAGTGCAGAAGTACAGGCAAGAGATGATAGTGACCAGTTCTAGGGCAGTAACCATTGAGGTGGACAGAAGTAGCTGGGCTTGAGCTACCTTTTGAACATAAAAGCAACAGAACTTGATAAGTTGGATGTGGGCAGGGCTGCTATTTAGCCAGTACATCCCTGGAGAGCCTTCACAATGGCCAAAATACTGAAATATTTCTATACTAGTTGGTAAATAGTCATAGCCAAGAGCTCCCGAGTGGTGGCCCCATTCCAACATCCCAATACACCCAAACTTCCTCTAGAATGAGAAAGTAAAATATTAATGTTTGACATAGTAGGGACCCCACTAAACAACTCTACAGCTCAACTTTGTTCTGATTGGTGGGTTCCATGCTGTACTCTTTGCTAAAGATCACAGTGGGATTTAAAGGGCAGGGAAACACGAGGAATTGAATGCTCCTAGGCTTTTGGGTCAAGCTGTTGGATGGGTGCATTGCCATTTACTGGCGTGGAGGAAAAGAGAAGGAATAAGTCTGATGAGAGGAAAACAATGATTCTGTTCAATCTGATACTTATTTTTTTAACTTTTTTGTTTATTTCTGAGAGAGAAAGAGAGAGAGAGAGAGAGATTGGGGGGGAGGGGCAGAGAGAGAGGGAGACAGAATCTGAAGCAGGCTCCAGGCTCTGAGCTGTCAGTGTAGAGCCTGAAAAGGGCTCTCATAACCATGAGATCCTGACCTGAGCTGAAGCTGGACGCTTAACCAACTGAGCCACCCAGGTGCCCCTAAATTTGATACTTCTTAAACATCCGGGTGGAAAGGACCAACAGGCCAAGTAAAGATTCCCAGTCACTACCCACATCAACAAAGTTGAAAGCAACAAAACTCTAGACTGGTCAAACTTGAGGACCATTTAATTGTGAATAATTCTATAACATTCTGGATTTGATTAATACCATGAAGGACCTCCAAGTGTTTTATAAATCAGACTCTTATGTCCCATTTGGCTGGCTGGTAGTAGGCTGAACAATGGCCACCCAAAGATATGGGTTCCTAAGCCTGGAACCTGTAAATATTACCTTATTCTAAAAAAGAGTCTCTACAGATGTGATTAGATTAAGATTCTTGAGATGGGTAGATTAGCTTGGATTATCCAGGTGAGTTTAATGCAATCACATGTGTTATGGACTTCATTGTGTACCCTTCAAATTCAAACAAAGATAAGGCTTTTAAGAAGTAATTAAGGTTAAATAAGGTAATGAGGGTGGGGTCCTAATCTGAGAGGGCTGATGGCTTTATAAGAAGAGGAAGAGCTTTTTCTTTCTCCCTCTCCCTCTCCCTCCTTCTCTCTCCCTCTCCTTCTCTCCCTCCCTCTCTCCTTTTTTCCCCTTCTCTCCCCCTCTCTCCCTCCCTCCCTCTCTCTCTTCCGCTTCCTCCCTGCCCTAAACCCAATATACACACACAGCATGTGAGGACACAGAAAGAAGGCAGCTATCTGCTAGTCAGGAAGGGAAATCTAACCAGAAATCAAATTGGCCGGCACTTTAATCTTAACCTTCTCAGCCTCCACAATTGTGAGAAATACATTTTCTGTTGTTTAAGCCACACAGTTTATGGTATTTTGTTATGGAAGCCCAAGCAGACTAACACAATATGTATTCACATAACAAGGATGGAGGGGAAAATTAGAAACAGAAAAATAAAAAAAATAAAAAAGAAGGTCATATAAAGATGGAGGCAGAGATGGAGTGATGTGCCCAAAGACAAGGAATGTCAGCAGCTGCCAGACACTAGAAGAGGCAGGGAACATATTCTCCCTGAGGATTTTCAAAAGGAATACAGCTCTACCGAGGCCTTGAATTTGACCAAGCAGTAGAGATCTCAGACTTCTGAGCCTACAGAACTGTGAGAAAGTACATTTCTGTCATTTTAAACCACCACGTTTGAGGTAATTTATCATAGTGGCCACAGGAAACGAATACACCCACCAAGGTAGTTGGGAGAAGTGGCGTTATGTCCCTTTTATACATGAAAACCTAGAGACAGCAATGTTTATGACACTGGGCCAAATCCTCCTGACTTGTAGGGCAGACACCTGGCCCACCTCTGCTTTCCCCAGTTAGATTAGCCCCATGGCTTTCAACCGGCCTCTTGCAGAGCCTCTGTCTTGTGTGATGAGAGACAGGCGACAAATACTCCCTCCTTGACCAAACCTTAGCAGGCTTCTCAGAGTCTTTTTCTCAACTGGACCTTGACCTTGACCTGCCCCTGTCCTCAGCCTGCCTAGCCTAGTTTTATCAAGAATTCTGCTGTTAGTCTAGTGAGAACAACCCCCCCTCAACCTTAATATCTGATTAAATTCCTCATTCCCCATCTTTGATGCCTAAGTCCTTGGCCTTCCTTCAGCAAAAATCCTGTTGCGTTTGTTTGGCAAGAGTCCCCCTACCCTTGACGTCTCTCCTTAGTAATTTTTTATCCATTGACTCCTTCATTCTGCTCATCAGCTATAAATCCTATTTGTCCTTGCTATCATCAGAGTTCAGCTTGATCTCTCTCATTTATTGCAATAGAGCTGACCTTTCCTGTAATAGTCTTGAAAAAAGTCTTCCTTACCATTTTCACAAGGCCACAATAATTTTTTCTTTAACAGAGGTGCATTGCTGGTATATCAACTATTGATGTCCAGAAGTCAGGAGCTTTGAACAGCTCTCCCTTTCAAAGTTCAAGGTTCCAGCAGCCGCTAAAACTGTTGCACAGGGTTAGGAAAAAGAGGAAATATTCCTATTCTCTTTGGAGATGCTTGTCTTTGAGTTGAAACCCCTCATAACTTTTGCATTGTAAAGAAGACTAAGAGGGCTAGTCCTTCTGTTTTGTCTTTAACCTTCCTTCCTTCCTTCCTTCCACTCATTCATTCATTCATTCATTCAGGAAGTATCTACTGAGCCACAACTATGCACAAAGTTCCATGCTGTGCCATAGGGTTATAAACATGTAGACGTTGTAGCCCCTGGCCTCAAAGGAGAAAGGAAACCATGGTAGGAGTCTGAGACCCTACCATGTATCTGACAGCATGCTAGACATTTTCACATGTCCACTCACAATTAATCAGTCCACAGAACCAGAGATAGTTGTTATTTTTCTTTCTTTCTTTTTCCCCCCCTAACAGATGATAAAACTCGTTCTTAAAGAAATTGAGCAACTTACTCAAGAAAAAGGAAAGACGTGATCACAAAGCAGCTGTTGATGAAACTGGCTGAGCAGATAGAACACAATAGGAAAGAACAATAGGAAAGACCACAGCTATTGAATGTTGGAGGTAGGTCTCAAAACCAGATGTGAGACATTGAAATCTGTGACCTTTTTTCTCACTGTGATGTATAACAATTAAGACACGCACACAAACAACTATGATACAAAGTAAATAGAAATAACTTTGCTGTCTCAAAAGAAAATGGATAAAGGTCTTGGAGATCAAAAGAATTAAAAATACAAAGGAAAAGAAATACTGTGTCTAGTGCATGCAAAGCACTTCACTTTGTATATTCGCATGCATGGTCTTTTCATTTTATTGTGGTAACAACACTGAACACAAAATCTACCCTCTAAATAAATCCTTAAGAGCACAATACAGAATTGTTGATAGGTACAACATTGTACTTCAGATCTCTAGAACTTATTCATCTTTCATAAATGAACCTTTTTACCCACTGAACGGCAACTCCCTATTTCTCCCTCGCTTCAGCCTCTGGAAACCACCATTCTACTCTCTGCTTCTATGCATAATCTTATTCAATCCTTTCAATAACCCCGTAATGAGAGACATCTCATTTCAGCAAGAGAAAGTACAAAAATTTTCAAGAAAAGGTAATGACAATTCTGTACTCTGAAGGATGACAGTAGAGCATGGGGAACAAGAGAGAAGACACACTCCAAGGCAGGAAACAGGGTGTTCTAGAATAAGGGAGGGGGTCTGGGTGGCTCAGTCAGTTAAGCATCTGACTTCAGCTCAGGTCATGATCTTGCAGTGTGTGGGTTCAAGCCCTGCCATCAGGCTCTGCGCTGACAGAATGGAGCCTGCTTGGGATTCTCTCTCTTTTCCTCTCCCTCACCATGTGTGCTATCTTGCTCTGTCTCTCAAAATAAATAAGTAAACTTAAAAAATAAAATAAAATAAAAAAAAGAGAGGACATGATCACAAAGCAGCTACTGATGAAACTGGCTGAGCAGAAAGAACACAACAGGAAAGAACAAAATGTGGAGAACCTACTTTTGGGCACGCTCGAGTACCTGGCCCTTGTTCAGTGCGCCACGAGGGCTCCTCACTAGGAGGCCAGAGTGGACCTTCGGCAAAATGTGGTGTGAGAGCTGAACTGGAAACGAAAGCAGGAGAACCCAGGGTCAAGAGAACCTCACGAGTGGTTATAAGGCTCTCCTGGGGTAAAGGCTGGGGCTGGAGGAAGGGGAGAAGCACATAGTAAGATGAGCACACACACCATTTTTCAAAAATAGCACTAAAGACAGCAAAAGCTATGGCTCGAAATAAATACTTCTCTTTGGGAACAGAGGCAGCAATGGGCCTATGATGTTTTCACTTAAACACACATTTGTTAGATAGCAAGGGTGGCGGCTGGCCAGCAGCAAACTACCTCTTATCTCCAAATCCAGGCCATTTCGCTCCTCTGCCCGAAATCTGAATAATAAATTTTCTATTCCTCCAAAGAAAACAATGTCATTGAATGAGGTGGAAATATAAAAAAATAGGATGCTTGATTTTATGGACAGAGTTTCATATGATCTATCACAATTTGCTTATTTCTTTCCCGGTTGACCCAACCAGCCCAACAAACTGACCTTGGAAAGTCATTTTCTTCCTTTTCTAAAAGGAAGTTTTTAAAAATTGACATGTTTTTAGAAGTGGAGAGACGAACCTAGGACTTCAGCTTATAGCAAAGAAAGGATAATCAATCTGTTCAAAGAACCAGAGTTCTTCTCACAAGACTCATCAGGAACAGCTGGAGGTATGCCCAGCGAAGTCTGTGGACTATGCGGTGATGCGACTAATTCACTGGCACCTGTTGCTCTTCAAATACTTCACGTCGTGGATTTAACAATTACCAAGACAATCCCTGACCTCACGGGGTTCACAGGCATGTAGAAAAATTCCCATATGGTGTGATGGGAACAACAAAAAGCATAGAGGTTTGGGGAGCCAGTTTTGTTTCCTAGAGACCCAAGTAAACAGGCACCATCCAAGGAAGAGTACATCAGGCCTCAAAATCAATGTCTCCTAAGCTTTCACACTATACTTTCTGGATTCAAACTACCTTACAAAGGCATAGTAATCAAAACTGTGTGGTACTTGCATAAATTAGACCTACCGACCAATCAGAACAGATTCAAGAGCCCAGAAATAAATCTTCACATATATGATCAACTAATATTTGACAAAGGAGCCAAGAACACTAAATGGGGAAAGGATAGTGTCTTCAGTGAAAGGTGCTGGGAAAACTGGAAAACCACATGAAGAAGGATGAAACTGGACCTCTATCTTATACCACTCACAAAACTAACATGAAATGGATTCAAGACCTTCCCAAAAGAACTGAAACTACAAAACTCCTGGAGAAAAACATAGGGAAAAGCTCCCTGACACTGGTCTTGGAAATGATTTGTTGGATCTACCTCCAAAAGCAAAGGCAACAAAAAGCAAAAATAAACACATGGGACTACATCAAACCAAAAAACTTTTGCATAGCAAAAGAAACAAACGACTAAATGAAAAGCGTTGTTCCAAAATGGTGGGTGGATCCTTGGGAGGATATGTGTCCTCTTATTTCGGCAGATATCAAACACAAGTGAGGACAGCATTGGGAGGCACATGGCAGGGGGGCTCTAAATAGGAGGAGGTCATTTGGAACAGATGATGTCAGCCTCCCTCCAAAGGCTGACAGGCTGTGACTCTGCTGGAGCTTCATGTGAGTTTGCTCCAATGATGTCTATCCCTGCAGAGCTTCATGTTTAGGGATGATACATTAAGAAGTGGTAAGCAGTACTCTGAACAACCGGAACTCATGAAATGTAATCCGAAAGCAACTTTATTATTGTCCCCCACCTTCCCTTCAAATTGTATTCAGTGGGGTGAAAACTCAGGCAATCTCATGATTTTTGGATCACTTTCTGATCAAGTCTGATGGCCGCTTTAAGTTGCAGATAGAGTATAAACCTGGTGATTAAAAAATGTCAGTCTCCTTGGCACAAGAACAGACATATAGACCAATGGAAGAGAATAGAAAACTCAGAAATAGACCTGCAAGCATATGGCCAGCTAATCTTTGACAAAGTGAGAAAGAGTATCCAATGGAAAAAAGACAGCTTCTTTAATAAGGTGCTGGGAGAACCTGACAGCAACATGCAGAAGAATGAAACTAAACCACTTCCTTACACCACTCACAAAAATAAACTCTAAATGGATGAAGGACCTGAATGTGAGACAGGAAACCATCAAAATCCTAGAGGAGAAAGCAGGAAAAAACCTCTTTGACCTGAGCTGCACCAATTTCTTACTCAACATACCTCCAAGGCAAGGGAATTAAAAGCAAAAATGAACTATTGGGACCTCATCAAGATAAAAAGCTTCTGCACTGCAAAGGAAACAACGAACAAAACTAATAGGCAACCAATGGAATGGGAAAAAATAATTGCAAAGGACATATCAGATAAAGGACTAGTATCTAAACTCTATAAAGAACTTACCAAACTCCACACCCAAAAAACAAATAATCCAGTGAAGAAATGGGCAGAAGATACGAATAGACACTTCTCCAAAGAAGACATCCAGATGGCTAACAGACACATGAAACGATGCTCAATGTCACTCAGCATCAGGGAAATACAAACCAAAACCACACTGAGATACAACCTCACACCAGTCAGAGTAGCTAAAATGAATAAATCAGGAAACTATAGATGCTGGCGAGGATGTGGAGAAGCAGGCACCCTCTTACACTGTTGGTGGGAATGCAAACTACTGCAGCCACTCTAGAGGACTGTGTGGAGGTTCCTCAAAAAAATGAAAATAGAACTACCCTATGACCCAGCAATAGCACTGCTAGGAATCTACCCAAGGGATACAGGAGTGTTGATGCATAGGGGCATGTGTACCTCGATGTTTATAGAGCACTTTCGACAATAGCCAAATCATGGAAAGAGACTAAGTGTCCATCAACTGATGAATGGATAAAGAAGATGTGGTATATATATACAATGGAATACTACATGGCAATGAGGAAGAATGAAATCTGGCCATGTGTGGCAACACGGATGGAACTGGAGGGTATTATGCTGAGTGAAATAAGTCAGAGAAAGACAGATACCATATGTTTCCATGCATAGGTGGACTTTGCGAGACTTAACAGAAAAGTAGGAGGGAGGGGAAGAGGGGAAAGGAAAAAAACAAAGAGGGAGGGAGACTCTTAAATACTGAGAACAAACCGAGGATTGAGGGGGGTATGAGAGGGGAGTAAGTGGGTGACAGGCACTGAGCAGGACACGGGTTGGGATGAGCACTGGATTTTGTACGGAAACCAACTTGACAATAAAAAAATAATAATAATAATAAAATAAAGGGCTATATAAGTTACATTAAAAGAAATGCCAGTCTCCTGTGATAATAATAAAAGCTGCCAACTCATTTGAAGGTAACATCTTGCCCACCTTCCCAGTGAGGACCTCACAGGGAGGCTGGGGCTAGAAGAAGGGGAGCAAGTGTGGTACCTTCTTCCACTTGCCAATTCCCCCCTCCACTAGCTTGTCACCTGCAGTTTCTGATCCCCTCAGGGTTGGGGTAAGGCAGAGTCAGGTGGGCATAGGTGATAGGAATGAAAGGTAAGAATGGCAGAAAATGCTTAACCTGACTATCATAAGCAGGTTGGGCACTGGGGATGGGAAAATATTAAAGTTGTTTTCTGGGACAGTTTTCTGGCTACCAATCACAATCACAGGCCATGCCCTTGACGTCTGCCCCAAGAATCCAGAAATACAACTTTGGTTTAGTCTCTATTGAGGCCTTGATAGCTTCATTGGACAGGACACTGCAAGATGACTCCACCCAAGGTTGCCAGATAAATACTCTGTCTTTGCCTTGACAGAATCTGGGAGTCAGTCCTCAAAAGGAACAATTCTCCTTTGCTTTGTGGCCACATCAGCTAGATAGCCCAGGTTTCATGCTCTGATATTCTAGGTGGGGCAGTGATGTGGAGTCAGACAATGGCCTGTGTGTTCCCCTAACTGCTCTCTGGTCCCACTGAAACTCCTTTCTCTCTACAAGGTGAAGGGGGAAGCTCCCTTTAACCCTCCCCCGTGGATGGGGAATGAGGAGTCACAGCACAGCCATAATTCTCTCTAAAGAAATCCTCATAAATTTTCTTTAAATCTTCACTCTCTCGACCCTATTATATTCTTGATATGGCTGCAGGTTTAGTGAGCTGTGGTTTTCACTTACCTTCTCTGTCAGCATATGGCTTAAAATCTCCTTTAAATTGTATGTTGTTGCATCAACTGAAACTTCTAACACAACATTCTGTTTAATTTTCAGTGACCAAATGGGAAAAAATGTATAGAATTTATTAATAATGAGGTCAGTACTTGATAAGGTCAGTAAGGTAGATATGTGCTCCAATGTCAAGCGCTTGTAAGAGAATACAGAACGAAAATGAAGCCTGAAGCCTCTTGCTTCCCACTCACTGAATCTCTGCTTCTTCCATTTCCCAAATCCAAGGGTGAGATGTTATCACTAATGTGCAAGGAGAACCAATGTTCAGTGCCCCACAACTACCAAAGGAAGTAAACCAAGTCAAACCAATAAAAAGACCACATTTGATCCCAAACCTAGTGCTGAGTATTCCAGGCACCTTAGTGTGGGATGAGAACAGTAGACAAGGTCAGACTGTCATTTGACAGAAATGAAAGCCAAATAGAGATAGCCAAGTCTCCTCCAACAAGTAAAGAAAGACCTCAGTCTTTTAATCAATCCTTTGAGCAGGAAGTAAAAGAGGAAGGGGTAGGAGAGCCCACCATACACAGATTCAATAAGTGAAAGAGAAAGAGAATGGCTTGATTCCTGCCGGAGTAATCCAAAGCTTCACAACTGGCCAAGTTGTGTGCTATGAATGAGTTACAGGTGTGCCACAGGACCTTAAACTCCCAAGCCTTTGGGGCTGCCAAAGATCCTGAACTGGTCATCTGTGCCCATGAGCAGCCTTATTTGGGACTCTGCAGAGGGTGGCCCCAGATGAATGACATCTGTCTGTGTACCCCACAGTCTCTGCAGATAGAAGTTTAATGAGTATCACTGAGCACTAACAGTTCAGTCTCAACGTGCTGAGCAGAGCTAAGGAGGAGCCTTTCCATCTGGGCCACCATACCAGCAGCTAACAACGGAGCCCAGACTGCCCATTGTAGACAAATGTCCCATGGAGCTTCTGGAGAAGTTTGTGTTCCCAGTGCCAACGAGCACAGTGCATAGACCAAAGTGCCACCTATCTGTGTTGAGAGAAGGAGGAGCATGAAGGTTGAACTTCTGGTGGTGACCTTCTCATACGTTTGGGATTCTCCCCATTTGTAATTGATATGTCCTTTCAATGGTGATTGGTATAATGATATGTAAGACTTCTGCATACCGGGGCCACACAATTATCACTTTGAAGTACTAGATATGACAAAGTTCAATTAGATTTGAAAAATATTTGCATCATCACTAGGAATTTCAACATTAATTATGTCGATAAAAGAAAAGGATGGGATGTTATAGTCCTTAAATATAGTTTCAATAACTATGAATTTTGGAACAGTTTTGAAATAATGGTTTGAATACTTTTTTATGATCTCATGCAAACACTGATCATCCTCATTGATAGTGAAGAGATTGTTATTAAAGACTTTTGATCTGGGCTTGAGTACAGCTATTTCAAGTATCAAACCTGATTGTAAAAAATTTCCAGAAGCAAAATCATTTTCTCACTAAACAAATTAGCAATACTTGGGGGGTCTGGGTGGCTCAGTTGGTTAAGCATCCAACTCTTGATTTTGGCTCAGGTCATGATCTCACGGTTGTGGGATTGAGCCCCGTGTCAGGCTCCATGCTGACTATGGAGCCTGTTTGGGATTCTCTCTCACCCTCTCTCTCTCTGCCACTTCCTCTCTCGTGCTCTCTAAAAATAAATAAATAAACATTAAAAAAAACTAATAATACTCAATTTGAATATTTTGTGCAAACTTACTGTCATCTTTCTCAACACTTAATTTTCCTTGTAATTACATGATGTAATAAAAACGATTTTGTTCACCTCGTCCTATATAGATGTTTACAGAATCCCTTAGGTCTACCCACAACGTGCTATAAAAATACAACCATTTTCTGTCTGTGCTATGATGCAGCAATAAATTCCTACACTTGAACACATGAGCTATTAATACTTACATAAGCTATTAAGCTTAGGTAAGGCTTCTTTCTAACACTATCTTGAGTTAGGTGTGGAAGCTTCAAGATAAATTTTCTTATGAGAAAATTGCTTCAATGTACATATTTTTAAGTTTGCATGCCGTATCAAGAGCATATTCATTATGCAGTGTGTGAAGAATGTTTCCTTAAAAATCTGATCTTCAACTATGGATCTCAGTTCTCAAGATTGTTGCACGAATCTCATCTTGGAAGGATTGCTCATGGCTACCTCGTTCCTCAGGATCCTCCCTCCTCTGGGAAGACCTAAAACAATCTGGGCTCTGCAGTCTCCAAGTTGTCTGATATTAGAAAGCCACGTTTTCCTATTTGGTCATTTGGCTACTTAAAACAAAAACAATATCATCTAATTTCAGCATATTCTTTGGCTAACTTCACTATTTTCATTATTGTATTAAAAAATATTCTCTCTACTCTTTTAACTTAGTTGTAATATTTTATCTTATTTCTCCTAGTCTTACCCTGTTGTGGAATGGGAAGATTTGAGAAGTGACGGGGCTCAGACAAAGCCTTGCTGAGTTTCCCCTACCTTATCATTATTCACGTCTGTGCTAGGCACATCCACACACTATTGCCGGTCACTGAACAATCCTACAGTATAGGAAGTAGATGATCCAACTAACAGATAAGGGCAGCAAGGCTCAAAATGCCTTAGCAGCTGCCTCAGGACACATCTCAAATGAGCAAGTGAGTGTCAGGAGTTGCAGGAAGATCTGTTAGATTTGGAGCCTGCGCTCTGTCTACTCCCACAGTGTTTCTCAAACTTCAATAAGCTTATAAGCTAGTAGGCATCTTAAAATGTAGGTTTCACAGGTCTGGGGTGAAACTGGAGAGTCTGCATTCCTGACAGGTTTCTAGGGGAGGCAGGTGCTGCTCCCCAGACCACACTTGAGTTAAAAAGTGCATATGGTCTTCGGCTCCTCCGAGCACACACGGGCATCAAGGAGATGGCCCAGATAGAGCCGTCAAAGTTATCATTTACAGCTGATTTAGCCCTCTTTTGCTGACTGGCTTTTGATCAGGGTTCCGATGGATGGCTAGCAAGAGCTAATTACAATCCTGGCTAATTCACTGTCAGTTGTTATTCATTAACAAATTATGTTCCTGACAAACTGCTCTAGTGTGGTACCCTAAGTACTGTAATTAAAATCTTAGAAAGTTGCATGTGAGCTTAATTGATTTCCTTAATGTATTACTCAGACTAAACATCCCATTATTTTGTGTCTTGATGTTTATGAAGGGGCAGAAGTCTGCTGCCACCCAGGCAGTAGATACACGGGCTCTGGGCTAAGAGGGAGCCTGCCCCCCTTTGGGGTCCACACACTTGCCCAGCAGTGCTGCCAGCAGTTCAAGTGATAGTGGCAATTGCTCTCCTCCAGAAATATTCACAGAGAGAGGGCTGGGCAGTAATTTGACTTGTGCCTCTAATTAATCTGTGTCTTCCTTGGGTTTCCAAACATTGAGAATGTTAGGATGACTCCCTAGTGTATCCATGGAGAAATAAAGAGATGCTTCCCCAGGCTATCAGGGTCCCACGTCCTACGTAGGCTCCAGCTTTTAGCACTGAGCACCACAGGGCAGAATGGGAGAGGGAGCTGGGATTAGTATCTACACTTCAGCTAAAGTCATGTATGATGCAGACAAGTCCAACTGTATTTGGCAAATTTGGAATGCTGTGGGCAGCCTATATCAATACTACAAGCCATTGAATTAGACTGCATGTATTCATTCATTAATATGTTTGACAGCCTTTTAACGAGTACCTAGTATGGGCCAGGCAAGATTTAAATAAAAAAAAAAAAGCATTCAAAATATTCAAAACTTTAATAGTAGCGAACATTTATACACTAAATGCTAGGCACTGTTCTAGGAACTCTGAACATATTAACTCATTTAATTCTTGCTCAGTTCCTATGAAGTAGGTGCTTTTATTATCCCTGTTTTATAAGTGAGAAAACTGAGGGGTGCCTGGGTGGCTCAGTCAGTTAAGTGTCCAACTTCAGCTCAGGTCATGATCTTGCAGTTTGTGAGTTCACGCCCCATATCGGGCTCTGTGCTGAAAGCTCAGAGCCTGGAGCCTGCTTTGGATTCTGTGTGTGTCTCTCTCTGCCCCTCCCATGCTCGTGCTCTCTGTCTCTCAAAAAATGAACAAAATGAAAAAAAAATGAAATGAAAAAATTTATGTGAGAAAATTGAGGTAACAGAGAAGGTAAGGAATTTTCCTAAGGTCACACAGCTAGGATTCAGATCCAAACAGTCTGGCTCTGACACCTTCCTTGGACCTGTGTTATATTGTCTCTCTTTACTATAATAATAGCTAATGAAGACTTAGTGTGTCCTCTTGAGTAATTTTATACTCACAAAACCCCTAATGAGGTAGGTACTACCATTATCTCAATTTCACAGTTGAGGAAAGTGAGTCATAGAGAGGTCGCTGACTTGCCCCTAGGTCTCCTGGCTTATCAGTGTCAGAGCCAGGATTTGAGTGCAGGCTTTGCAGCCTCAGAATTTGTATTCTTAATCTCAATGCATCTTAGAACTAGCAGAGATCTGGACAATCATACAGAGATTTGGGGCCTGTACAGGCCAACCGATATGAATAATTAAACTCCAGGTGACCCTACCCTAGATTCCCAGCAGATGAAGAGAAGGCCCAGGCAGGTAGAAAGTCCAAAGCTGGGATGTGAAGGCAGATGACCCGATCCCTAAGGCTGCCCAGGACCTCACGTCTCTTGCATACCTGCAGTTCTCGGACGCTATTTCCCTGCCCTCTGCCCTACTCACCCTCACTCGGCATCCAAAACAACAGGGATGGACCCCGAGTCTGAGGATAAATGCCACACACTATATAGTGAAGAAACTAAAATGGGCTTAAATTTTAGAACTTTACTTTCATTCTTTATGAGGGTTTGTATCAGAAAAACGTAAATTATAAAAAAAAAAAACAACATTTGTCACATTTTCCTGATTCTGAAAAAGAAAAAGTGTCAGTTGTGAGGTCACCGAAAAGAATTGGACTACTTTCCTGGAACAAGAGACTGAGCTTTTTCAATAGGCTGTTTCTCATGCTGCACCAAGTAGCTGAAGGAGGACTTCCATCATCCACCGGCTGCCCTCAGCATGACGGGGCTTCATTTGTGCTTTCAGGCTCTCTCCTTGGTTCTAGAACCACAACCTGACATGACTCATCCCCAGTCCCCTCTGAGTCACTTCCTGGGTCACTCGTCATGGGTCCCTCACCACAAATGACATTATTTCTGCTTCTCTCAGACAAGCGCCTTTGTGTATACCCCAGCCCAGGCCTCCAGATCACTTTACTCTCAGACTTGTGCCCCAGGCAACACAAAGTCCTTTCCTTCCAGTTTCCGGGGGTGATCCGACTCTGCCCATCATCCTTGGTGAGCTTCCTTCAGGAATTTCCACTCGTTATCACATATGTTTTTCTCTCAAGTAAACCAACCTTGTATCCTTCCATTGGACCATCCCATTGGTAGAACAAATTAGCTTGCCAGTTTCCAGTTTGTGGCTTTTAACACACAAAATTCTTCAACTGTTTTTTAACATACACATAAATGTACGTTACACTAGAAACCCAAACTATAAATTTCTATCATATTACTAAAGAAAAACTGGGTTTGAGTTTAAGTTCAAAGAATCATGTAGATGTTATTCATCTCTGCAAACTCCATTTTCAATTCTTATGCAGGATCCTGGAGCAGTGATGACTTAGCTAATAAAAATGCTGTTGGAAGTTAAAAATCGCTCCTGGGGTAGTGCTACCTTTCAGTAAGGAAGTTCTTAAAAACACTTGACATAACTTGGTTGCATATGACAGATTTTCCCCTCTACACAAGTCACTGTATGCTAGCTGAAGAGGCAACGCAGTCGTCAGAAAAGCTTCAACCGTTCTTTTCAGTTTATTTGATATAAAAGAAAACATCTGGCTCAGGATAGGTGTCTAGAATACAAACTAGTTGTGAAGGAGGTACGATGCTGGTACCTGGTAAAAGCAGAATTTCTTTTCTTTTTTTTTTCCTGGAACTGCTATTGGGAGGTTACTGGCAACTTTTAGTTTGGGGAGGTTGAGAAAGCTCTCAGAGTCTTTGGGATAGATTCCTTTTGTCTTTGGAAGTTTTCCAGGATTGGCCCTGTAGTTACAGAAACATGAAGCAAGTACCCACCCACCGTCCTTGGCGATAGCAGTGAGGTCACCATAAATCTCAATGCTGATGCTGCAGAGTAAGAGGCCAAGTGCTCTGCCCACTGATGTAAGCGGGGCATCTTCCGCCAGAACCATGCCCTTGAAGAGGGTGAGAAATGTTTTGCCTAAATGTGAATCTAGAGCAGGATCACTGGTATAAGAAGTATTTAAAGAGTAAGTAACGCCAACTTTGTGAAATGTATTTTCAACTATTTGAGTGTTTTCAACATAGTCAAACACACACACACACATTGTAAAAGATATTTTATATTTTACAAAGCTTACCAGTAAACACATGCCACAAATATTTAACATAAAGTTTCAGAAACAATACTTGTCCTTATTGTGTTTAATGCTGATATTTCTATATATTCTGTGTCGCTGTTCTTAATGTTGGCTGTGCTCCACTGAATTCATATTATGACCTTTTAATGGGTCATAATTTACAGTTTGAAAAATATCCAACTATTGTGACTGCTTTATCTGGGTCCAGTGATTAATCTGTGGAATCCGAGAGATTTGGGCCCTTAGACTTTGAGGTTCAGGGACCTATAGAGATGACAACGATTTACTTAAAACACATCAACACAGCCAGTGAGGTACTATATACTTGCCAGTTACTTTCAGCTTTAGCTCTGGGAGGAACTGGGGTAGTCAGCTGGCAATCTGACGGCTGTTGATCCACCAATGTGTTTGCGATCTGTACCTCAACGGTCAAAGCTTTGCTAATTTGCACGTGGAATGTCAAAAGTGGGGTTTTATTGTGCATAATGGTGTCCTGTCGATCAGCATGTCAAAAGTCAGAATTGGGCTCTTATTAATGAAAAGTAATCTTTGTCAAATATATTTCAATTTAAAAAAAAGGTTTTTTACAAGTTAAAAAAACAGTTTTTATAAAGATATTTCTGATAATGTGGAAAAAAGTATTCTTAATATGTACACTGGATAAAATATCTCTACCCTTGCACAAGCAGGCTATCAGAATCCAGACAGCCCAGTAACTACACTAGGACACTTGAGTGCTAAAGGCATGCACTCCCGTGTGTGGCCATCAATGTGGAATATCCTTGATGTCTGATACTGACTGAAAGGGTGACAGAATCCTGCCTCTGCAGTCTTGGCTTTTGTCTCCAGTGAACAGAAGTTCATGCAAGGTGTTCATCAGACCATCCAAAAGGCCAGACAGAGGCTGTGACTTCATCAAGCTTCCAGAATAGATAGCCGTGACCCGTTTTGTGCCTGCTTGCTAGTGAATGTGTGTTCAGCAAATGTTTGCTTGTGTGGCAGAATTTGGTCTGCGACTTGTTCTATTATAATATGGTAGCAAGGTTATGTGGGAGTGGCAAACTGTTACCCACCTCAAACTTCTTTGACTAGTGTTATCTTTAAAAATAAAAGAGGGAGACGGCGCCTTGGTGACTCAGTCATTTGAGTGTCCAACTTTGGTCAGGTCATGATCTCACAGCTTGTGGATTTGAGCCCTGCATTAGACTCTGTGCTGACAGAGTCTCCCTCTCTCTCTGCCCCTCCCCCACTCACACTCTGTCTGTCTCTCAGAAATTAATAAACATCAAAAAAAATTTTTTTTAATCAACTTTAAAAAAAAAACCTAAGAGGGGCAGCTACATTGGTTAAGCATCTGACTCTTGATTTTGGCTCAGGTCATGATCTCAGTTTGTAAGATCTAGCCTCATGTCAGGCTCTGCCCAGATACTGTGGAGCCTGCTTGGGATTGTCTCTCCCCTCTCTCTCTCTGCCCCTTTCCCACTCATGCTCTGTCTCTCAAAATAAATATATAAACTGAAAAAAAAAAAAAAGGCTTAAGAGCTGTGAGTAGCAATTGATTAAATCAATCCAATTCATAGGGCCCTTCCACACTTGCAAATCTATGTGAAGCATGAGTGACCCTTAGAAACAGATTACTTTGGGGGAGAATGGTTGACAAATGTGACCAGCAGGACAGATCTAGAGCATGTGAGTGTTCTCCTGCCTCCCAGAATTCAGTTGGTAAGGAAGACTCAGCAGAGAAAGGGTCTTCAAAGGATAGGGACTTATAATAATTTTACTTTATTTTAAAATTTTTATTTTAGAAGTTTGGGAGGGGAACACTTTATTTATTTTTATTAAAAAAATTTTTTTAAGGTTTAATTTTTGAGAGAGAAAGAGAGAGACAGAGCATGAGCGGGGGAAGAGCAGAGAGAGAGGCACAGAATCTGAAGCAGGCTCCAGGCTCTGAGCTGTCAACAAAGAGCCCGACGCGGGGCTCAAACCCACGAACAAAGAGATTATGACCTGAGCCAAAGTAGGCTCAGCCACTTAACCGACTGAGCCACCCCGGCACCCCATGATCATTTTACTTGAGGTCATAAAAGGAAATATGGCCTTATTTGGTAATCAGAGGCTGAGAGGCCTGGAAATCCATAAGCCACATTTAAAATCACAGTAAACAGCAAAAAGGATTTTGCTGACATTCTACTCTGTTTAAACACTGGTGTTTTAGTTATGAAGTTCACTTTCTCAGGATAATATTGTAGGAGGAAAAGTGGCAGGAATCCCTATGAGCCTCAGATATATCCATGCTGAGTTTCTAACCTTCCTGACAAATCGAACAAAGGGATAGGCCATAAGTGAGGAACACTGAGGAAAGGGCTTTCTGAATTACAGGACTATTTGGAAGGAAGCTAGTGGGAGAAGGTCTGAAAGTGTCCAAGAGAGATAAAGATGAAATGAAGGATTTGCTATCTGCCTTGCTTATCACTTGCTGGCCCAGCACTTGAACTAGGTCTGAGCTCTCTGGAAGGCAGGTAGGAATAAAATGAGACATGAGGATATTGTTCCCAGTGTCCTGGACCTGGAGAATTAAGTGTAACCCAGACGGGAAGAGGGATATTCTCTTTATCACCATATGGGTCCAACACAGAAGATTCAAGGGAGTACAGAGCCACTTAGCAGCTAGAGAGTCAGGGTCTGCATCTTGGGTATCTCTTGGACAGCACAGACAACAGTGTTGTCACCCAAAGCCCCAGCATCAGCAATAGTGCCGAGACATGACCACTGAGGGGCCTTTCAGTTGGTGGACATGGACCGTATAAGCCAGAGAGAAAGAAAGAATTCGAGATCAGTTTCATAGGCTCCTTCAGTTTGGGACAAGAGCCAGAAATATTTGGTTATTGCCCACACTGAGTTCATGATACCTTTTTATGCAAGTAAGACTTGAGGAAACTTGAGATAAATTTGAGGATCTCATTAGGATTGCAGTGATTATAGGTTCTCCTTCAAAAATCGAGCCCGAGACAAGGGCTTGTGTAACAAGCAGTTTATTTGGGATACGATCCAGGAAAGTAGGCCAAGAGGAAATGGCAATACGGGAGTATATTATTCAGTTGGTCACTGCCGTGGTACTAGGGGTGACCCACTAAGACCTTTTAAGGAGCCATATATAATACGCCTCAATTACCCACCAGCTCTCAACCCCATTAGAAAAAGGGATGCCCCATGGGGCTTTAACCTCCCCTGCCCTTTTAGGTTGCGCATGCCTGAGTGGGTCTCAGCAGCCATCTCACAGCACAGCATTAAAGAAGTCCCAGGGCAGGAGGACATGATGCAGATGAAGTGAGGCGCTGTCAGAATATGTTTGCCGCAAAGCTAGCTGCGACAGCAGGGGCTGGAGTACAATGTGGGCTGAGAAGATGTGAGGATAGAAAGTGGTTCACGCCAAGTGGCTGATATCGTACATCTCTCGCACTGCTCACCTCCACTCTGCCCCGCGTTAAGTCCCATTCAGCAAGCAGCCTTCAAAGTGGGGGAGACGTCCACAGTCTCCACAAAGGACTTAATGCAGGAGACTTCCTAGAAAAAGCTACAGTCCCTACTGCTGTAACTGGTGTTGCAGGAAGGTGTCTGGTAGAGTCCATCTGCTACCAGGTGCCTGGCTCATACCTTCCCCATACCTTCATATGAAAGGGAAATTATCGATTATGTGAATTGCAATTCAATTTCAAATAATAGACAACTGACCCCAAATGGTTTAAACTGAAAAAGTGAACTTATTCACTCATATAACCGAGCAGCCCAGGAGTAGACATGGATTCAGATGGGGCCTGAGGCAAAATGTACATGGTATTGTTGCCATGGAAGAGAGGGTAGGAAGGAAAATAGGTGTATATTTCATCAATATTTAAAATGTTTGCCAATATGATAAATGAAAAAAGTTATTTGCATTTCCCTAACCAATGCTGGTGTAGTGGTTGAAGTGGGATTTGAACACAAGCCAGTTAGCCCAGAAACGCACATTCTTTTAGCAATGCCCTACACTATATCCTTCATGTCGGCTTCATTTGGAATCTTGAACTAGAAAAAGGCAAGAAAGAAATAAAATACTATCTGTCATATCTATGAAGATGAGAAAAGATTTAGAAACTTTACCTGGGAAAACTTCGTGGAAATGGGAACTGTTTTTCTTACGGCTAAATTTATAAAGGCTATGAAATAATGCAACATCTCAAGAATTGTTAAGGGTTTAACCGTTGCCTTTTACTGAATGAAAATCATGAAAAGATTCAGACCCGCTGCCAGAAGAGGAAAGGGACTGAACTGGACTCAGAGGCAATCTACGCAGTCACAACAATTACATCTCTCAGCGGAAGAGGTACAACACAGGGATAGATGTAGCAGATGGGCAACTTGTTTGTCTACCCTCAAGATCCCAGTTCGTGTGCTCCTGGTGGCCCTGTGAATAATGATGCCGCCCTCCTCCCAACTCAATAGTGGTCACGTTGACCAATGACTAATCAATATGCTTACTTCTTAGCTCATGGTGGATGGCTCCAAGATGAACAGGTGATATAAGCAGAGCTGGAATGAGTGAAATAGAAACAGGAAACATGTATTTAAGGATATTTAAATGTCTACACTCAGGCCACCAATAAAAGGTGGGAAAGAAAAAGAAAGGTAGAAAACAAAATAGAAGTAGTACTGGTTATCGTGTGGTTTTGCAGTGAATAATAAAATAGGATACACGATAGTACATGTTCTTTTGCTAGTCCATCAATGCAAGTCTGAGTGGAGTCCTCCCTAGGACTCACCGCTAGAGTAATCAGAATAGCTCTTTTCCCTTCAGGGTTGATAAACTGGTACCTGAAGCCCAGCAGCATCCCTAAATTTCTAAGTCATGTGAGCCAATAAATTTCCTATTTTGCCTGAGCTGATTTGTTCAGATTTCTGATTTCTAACAAGAAGTCCTTTACTAATATATTAGCTCACTCTTGAGTCTATTGGAGCTCCTTCTTCTGAACGTATTTATAAGAGATGTCCTGTCTGCAAAAGGAAGATGGCCAGTTGCCCTCCTTTCGAGATGGATCCCCCTCTCACCAGAGATCCATGGTGAGTATAATGGAAGAGAATGCAGGGTGAGTGTGATTCTCACTTCGGATTCTGTGAAGTACATTCGTTGCTCCACATTCCTTAAATATGATTCCAGAACATGTAGGTGAGAGACATTTAAGTGATTTATAGTGTGTAACAGATAAAGCTATAATCCTTCCTCCTTTGTTGCATGAGAAATGAAAAGTTGATTCCTTCTTACAATCCATTCCCACAAACCAGATTCTGGACCAAGTTGTCAGCCGTTGTGTGACCAGCCAAAACACAGGGCCTTTTTAAACAGTGCTTTCTAAGGCTTGTCCACTAGAGTTCATTTATCAATCAGGATGTGAGCTGGAAGCAAGGCTGTGATGAATAAAGACCAACTGCAGCCAAATTTCTGAGAGCCTTTGTAACTTGGGGCTTCAAGGGAACAGAAAAGGGAGCTGAACTGAGTCTCTGACTCTCAGGTGTTTGGGGTCTATGGAGAGGGGAGTAACATCAAGTCACAGTAAGAACGGCCACCATTTGTAGGAGCTGCTTCTACATGCCAGGCATGCCGCACATTTTATTCCCTTGATCCCCGCCAGTTGCTGTGAAGGAGGTATTTTTAATCCACAGATATTCACATGGAGACACTGAGGCTCACAGAAATCAAGGTCTGCCCAAGGTTGCATAACAGTACATGGAGGATCCAGAAGCCACGCTCAGTTCCAGCTTGTCCAACAAGTGTTGGACACTCGTCCTGTGCGATGCTCAAAAGCCTGTATATGCCCTGCACCATTATGTGGTAGTGTACATTAAACAGCTTTGTATTTAAGGCATTCCTTCAAGAACTAGACTTCTAGGCAAGCCTCCAAGAAATCAAACCACAACCACAATTATTACAGTATTGCATGGTCTTTTCTTCTATAAGAATGCTCTTCTAGAAAAATTGTTTACTACCTTAAAATGTTGTCTTATAAAAATCTCAGTTCAAAGGCTCTGTATGTCTCAGTAAATAGACAGCTTTTTTTGTTTGTTTTTTTTTTTTTGGCCACTGGCTTAACAGCACATTGCTGTCACTCACAAGAAATGGCATCTTGATCTATGGCAAATCACATGACACAATCGTTTTGTATTCTAGCCCTTGCCCTAATTATATGTATCCTTAACTGAAATGTTTAGATGGTTGAGATGGAATCAGTTTATTAATTTTACAGTGTCCACAGATTTCCCCTCTCCCCTAGTCTGCCAAAGAGATCCTGTAATTAATTACCTGCCCAGTCTTTCTCCTTAGGAGACATGAGAAAATAAAAGAATCCCTCTAATTATTTTGTACTTATTTGTGCCTCTATAAACCTGACTCTCCTCCAAGACAAAACCGCCTGGGACATAGCTTCTTGAGAGCTGCACAATAACACCTGTGAAAAGTTAGCAGTACACCAGGTACAGAAAGCAGGTGCGCCTGGTGGAGTGGCAAGGTGGGATGATTCCTGGAGCCAGACTGTCCCTCATGTGCTCTTCGCAGTGCTATCAGGGGATTCCATGAAACCATACACATGAAAAGTCTGTGAAAATGCGAGCTGTTATAACCAGGTGGTGTGTGCGGTGGAGATTACCTTTTGCCAGGGGTAAGCATCTCGGTTTACATAACACTTTTCATTCCAGGAGCCCTAAGCCCTTGTGAATATTATCCTAAGAAATATCATTTGAAATAAAATGCACATAAACAAACAGAATCTAGCAAATGAAGAGATCATTGATGATGAAATGATGAAGGTCTTCAATGAGAACATCCAACATTTTGACATGCCAACACTCAAGGATGTCGCCACTACAGTCACAACACCTTCTGAGGGGAAAATCAATTCTCGACATGACTGTTTCCCATCAGGGCTGGTTGGGTGAGCGGGGAGGATGAGGGGCACAGAGGTGGAAAAACATTTTAAAACTATGAATTTTATTCCCATAGCGGTACGTCAGAAAACTCAAATAGAACTCCACAATTCTTTTCAAGAGTTTCCTTTTTGTTTTCCAATGGTAAAGAGAGAGAGAGAAACTAAGCTGTCATTATCAGAATGATCAAACGCAGAGAGAAGAGAGGCAGAGGGTAAGTAAAACACCAATTATAGTGCTGCCAATCTGTGTGAGTTGGGCCCCTTCCAAACAACCGTGCCAATGGATCTGAGGACCAATGGGGAAGGGGACGGAGGGCGGTAGGGAAAGAGACGGCTGCCAAAATACAAGCCGGGAGGAGGGAGGCGGACAGAAATGCCCCCAGGTGCTTGGCAGCAGTTCAATCAGGCAGAGCCCTGCTACATTCCCATGCACCAATTCCATTATGTGTGTTCACTTGCAGATTTGGCTTCTGGCTTTTACTCTCTTTGTCTGGGTAGCTAGGCATGAAAAGAATCATCCGCAACCAGAGATCAACTTAATTCCCAATTCCTCTCTGGAAACTATCTGTTGGCATCATGAAATGTTCTGTGTAAAAAGCCATGCTTTGGCTGGTCAAAAGAAGAATTTCAGACCCCTCGATCAGGGTCTTTGTGGATAAAGCTAATTCTTGGGAAATGACAGAGGAGTCTGTGCTCTGGAATAATTTGTGTTGCCCCAGAACTTCCCTGTTCTTGCCCAATGACAAACAGGAAACCCCCTGACAATTTTTCCTCTCTCCTGGCAAATGGGATGATGGCACAGCTGTTTTTCTCTATAAAAAGACAGTCAACTCCTCTCTGTCCCTCCTGCTTTATAACAAAAGGTCAACTTACGTTAGTTGATGGAACTACCATGTAGCATACAAAGAAACACAAAAGAAATCACCAGGAGAGATTCTAAGATTTCTAATCATTTTTTCCATGTCCCAGCACCTAAATCTGAGTGTGGTGCCTCACGGGTTTTGAATGGAACGTAGGAACAGAAATTTGGCATTAAATATTGTATTATCTGCTGTTTTCAGAAATCTTCATGCCGGGTAATTTTTTTTTTTTTTTTGCCAAACATTTATTCATGGCACCATTTTTCTAAGACATCCCTTGAACACACTAGCTTATAAGATTTCTTTTTTTTTTTTAAGTTTAATGTTTTATTTACTTATTTTTTATTTTTAAATTCATCCAAGTTAGTTGACGTATAGTGCAAATAATGACTTCAGGAGTAGAATCCAGTGACTCATCCATGCAGGGTAATTTTAACCCCTGCCCTTTTTTCCCTTTGGGTCAGGGAAGTCTCTTATCATATTATAACTGCTATGATTTGTATCAAGTCCCTATTGGGTTCAAGACACCTTCAGAAGTGCTCTGAGAGACATAATAAAAACTGGAAAAAGAGTAAGTGAATGGATTGCTGGTAAACATGAAAGATTATACACACAAATTTGCCTTTCCTTTCCCAAACTCTTCTAAAATAACAATAAAACTTAGGAGAAAAAATAAAATATGAACTCACAAGAAAATAAAAAAGGAGACGACAGCAGATTATAAACAGTCACAGTATTTTGGGAATTGAAATCCAAGGAAAGGAAGGAAAGGGGGCATGGGAGGGGGAGTCAAAAGCAAACTAGTTCATGCTCAGAATCTCCAGAGTCATGCGCATTGAGGATGCCAGCTGCCTCCAATGGCAGAAGTACTGAATGGGTTTGAAAACAGGACAATCGATTACAAGGTAACTAGAAAACTGGGACCTGTGCTCAGGTGATCAATTTTTAGTTCAGTAAATTTGGAATTCATTTAATTAGAGGATAAAGTTAAAGTCATAATTAAACGCTCTACCCCAGAAGTGACAGATATTGCTCCTGAATATATTTCGAAGGCCAGAACTCATCACATAGCCCCACCCAACCACAAAGAAGGCAGGACATGTCATCCAACTGTGTGTCTGGAAGGGGAAGAGTGTTGACACCAGAGCCACATGAATGACTAGCCCAATGCCCAGGACAGAATTTGTATACATGTTACTCCAGAGATGCAAGAATGAAGAGTCAGCATGGAAAGAAGATGGAGAAAAAACAATTAGACATAGGAGGAGGACCAAGAAAGCAGGAGTCATGGATGACCAGGAGGAAGGAGAGAGAGTGAAGAAGGAAGCAGGTGATAAATGCAGAAGTTTCTGATAGAAGGCGGACTGTGCACAGGAACGCAGAGGGATTTAACACAAGAGGCACTTCAAGACAGCCTCATTCCCTTGATGAATTTCTCAGAGTCACAATTACTGTCCCTCAGCCAACCCTAGCCCTACAACTAACCTTAACTGTAAGGATGCATACATCAGGCTGCCTTAGCCTGTTGCCACCGAATATGCTAAATGTCTAATCAATTTGAAACTCTTTCCTCTGATTTCATTCTTACAGGCAAACTTCTTATGATTTGGCTTTCTTTGAAGGTCTTCCTTCAGTAAGGGAATGTGTTAGTCATATTAGAGCATTTCAGACCACGTGTCAACTCTATTGCTCAATAGGTAAATTCAAAAACCGGCATTCTGGTTTTATACATCAGTGGGATGAACTCGGTATATATGAATCTCTCACCAGATGGTTCCACCCTTGATATGCAGGTGAATGTATATTTACAAGTGTAAATATACAAATAAAAGGCCTACAAGTCTTATGTACAATATCTGAATTTTTCTACAATGAGCATTAAGAAGGAAAAATCCAGGGGTGCCTAGGTGGCACAGTTGGTTAAGCCTCTGACTTCAGCTCAGGTCATGATCTTGCGGTCCGTGGGTTCAAGCCCTGTGTCAGGCTCTGTGCTGATAGCTCAGAGTCTGGAGCCTCCTTCAGATTCTGTGACTCTCCCTCTCTGCTCCTCCCCCACTCATGCTCTCCCTCCCTCTCTCTCTCTCTCTCTCTCAAAAATAAAAAGAAACATTAAAAAAAAAGAATTTAAAGAAGGAAAAATCCAATGAACCAAACTCCATGGGGCACCTGGGTGGCTCAGTCAGTTAAACATCCAACTCTTGATTTTGGCTCAGTTCATGATCCCAAGGTCATGAGATTGAGCCCTGTGTCAGGCTCTGCACTGACAGCACAAAGCCTGCTTTGGATTCTCTCTCTCCCTCTCTCTCTGCCCCTCCCCTGCTCACACGCACTCACACATTTGCTCTCAAAATAAATAAATAAATATTTTAAAAAACAAATAAAACAAACTCCACGTTGAAGAAAGAGGAAGGAGTTAAAAGAATTCAATGGGGGCAAAAGCAGAATAACAGGGGATTAGGAAATAACAGAAAGGGGGAAAGAGATACCTCTGTGAACAGAGGCCACAACTTCAGAAACCTAAAGAGCTTGGTGGCCTTGTTATTTTTGCTGAATTTAAAATAATTGTTTACTAGGGGCACCTGGGGGAATCAGTTGGTTAAGCATGAGACTTCAGCTCAGGTCATGATCTCATAGTTCATGAGTTTGAGCTCTGCGTTGGGCTCTGTGCTGACAGCTCAGAGCCTGGAGCCTGCTTTGGATTCTGTGTCTCCCCTCTCTCTGCATCCTCCCCCAATCACACTCTGTCTCTCTCTCAAAAATAAATAAACACTAAAAAAAATTTTTTTAAAGAAATAAAACAATTGTTTACTAGATTAGGAAGTATGCAATTTGGCAAAAATCTAAGTTAAGGTGTTTGATGGTGGAATGAAAATACCAAAACTGAATACGTGTCAGAAGCCAATGAGATACTAGATTTTTCTATTTCTAAAAGTCAGCATACTAGGGTTGTTAAAGAAATTATAATAGGACCACATTATATACTGCATGACAATAATATGATAAATTACAACATTATAATATGATGGAATACAATTAAGTTACCAAAACCAGATTGTTGGAAAGTATTCAATAGCACGGAAAAAAGATGGCGTCAATATAACATACCAATGGAAAACAGAAGGGTTTTAAAATGTGTTCACATTCTCCTATGTTTATTGCAGCATTATTTACAATAGCCAAATTATGGAAACAACCAAGTATCCAAATTATGGAAACAACCCATGTCCATCGACATACATGGATAAAGAAGATGTGACATACAGAAATATATGTTTTATATATATAATATATAATGGAATATTACTCAAATATATATATATATATATAATGGAATATTA
>JAINVK010000648.1:0-20463 GCA_030068075.1 Paguma larvata
AAACAAAAAGGAATAACGGATCTGTCATCCCTCATGAAATCTGAGCACAAGGTGTTGCTTAGCTGGCTAGGGTACGCGTGAGCATGGGTATCCAGTGGCCCTCCTCCCCTCACTAATGGAGATGCCTTGATTTTGAAGAACAGCAGGTTTTCATGCGGGCGGGATGGTCCAGGGTCTGGTCAGCACACAAAGTACCTTTGGATGCAATCCTACACCAAGACTTGCTCCCAAACACTTGCGTCATCCGGGACACATCCCTCCTACCGCTAGCTGTATCACAGCTACCCCAGTTACTGACGGCAAGGACAGGACACACGCCTAGAGCCCAATCTTTCCCTCTGATTCTGAAGAAAGAATCTCGGAAGGCTCCTTGCTGACAGGGCTTTCAGGTGGAACTACTAGACGGCACTGTTTGCCAAAGACAACAGGTGTTTCTCCTTCCTCAGTCAGTTTGTGAGCTGGGGAAGACGGTGCTAGTCACGTCACTCTGTGCATTCTCTCATTCCTTCTGAGGGACACATCTCTGTGTGCCTAGCAGCAGAGGCAGGTGTGGAAGTAGACTCTCTGATTCTGAGATACAGTGCTTCTGCCCGGTTGCTCTCTATGCCTTCTCTCCTGGGACCAGGAGGTGGTAGTGGGATGGGGTGGTTGCTCCAGACCTACTTCTGGAGCAGAGCCTTTGCTGCATTATCATGCACGCCTCATAAGGTAGGGAGCACACTCATGCACTGTGGGGTTAGTGTACCACCGGTATACTTCATCTACAGGTGTGGCTCACCACTCCCCACTGACACCCTAGCCAGGATTCATGGAGCCTGACATCACATCCTCTGGACCACTGTGTAGGGAGTTCTGTATCCAAACTCTCCCTGTACAGTGGGGTGACTGATCTGATCGAGAGACTAGGACTGACCCAGATCACAGGAGGTAGGAAGAGTCCAGAGGATAAGGCTGGGCTCGGGCCCTTTTTAGAACATGGCTCCAATCCCTCCCATCATGTTTTTAGAAATGAGAGAGTCTGATATTCTGGGAGAAATCATGCCCACTTGCTCTCCACATGGGTTCCTTTCACTATCCAGCCGCCACATGTGCACTGGCACACACATACTGAGGGTGTGTGTGTTCAAGAAAAAGCAGACACTGGGGAAGTGAGAAGACAGAAGAAGGAACAGGGTCAAGAGAGCTCTGCCATGGGGCAGCAGCATCCGTTTTCTGAGCTGCATGCTCAAAGGCCCAAACGTGGGCAAGGAATTCGTGAAATTGGTAGCTTCCTGCTGGGCCCCGGGCCACCCTTGGCCCAGACTCCAGAAGAAAGGACTAGGGCACCTGGAATCACGATGAGTCAAGTTCCATTGGTTAGACAATAGCTACAGAAGAAAAGCCTTCAGCGTTCTCCTGGAGAGTGTTGTGTTTCTCCAGAGTTCCATAGAAGCATCATGGGTCCATTGGCCTTGGCTCCCCATCAATGAGTCACTGAGCTCCGATTCCCTAGAGAAAGGCTTTCGCTTGCTGGAAGCCTTGGAGAGCCTAGAGACGCTTGGAGACTTGGGTTGGTGAAGACTTGGGATAGGGAAGCACATGTCAGAGCACTGTACACTGAATCTAGAGTCCAACAGAATCCCAGTCTTTGTTGGACCCCCAGGGTCTTCATTTGGAAACAGGGGGGTCATCGTCCTGGCCGACGTGAGGATGCCTCAGGAGGAAAGCATATACACTGCGGATGGACAGAGAAAGGGGAATGGCAGAAGCCTGAGATCCCTTGCACAGCCCTGGAGCCTCTAGGTCCTGAGCTTTACCCTGGGACCTGAAAGGGCCACTGCCTTCGTGGCAGCCACATGAAGGTGCTGATTTTGTGTGCAGATTTCATGCCTGTGGCTCCAGGGCTGGACACCAGGCAACAGGCAGCCTCCTGTGTCAGCGGTGCCCACCGAGTTTGGCTGGGGGAACTGGACCAGGGAAAGGTCATGCAGAGTCATTCTGCATTTCCCCTGCCTCACATTCCACAGGAATCTCCCATACTCCCAGTTCTCTCCACAGAGTAAGCTGGTCAAACTCGAGATGGAGTGGCCAAAGGTGCTTCCATTTATTCCTTCAGGAACTGCTCCAAGCACTCACCTCATGCTTGGCCATCCGGTGGGCCCATGTGCAAGGCTTACAATGACAAAGTGGTCCCTGCCTGCCAAGTCTTCACAGTCTGGAGGGGAGAGGAACACAGGGATGAAGGACAAGACATGTGAAAACTAGGGCAAGCGCTGTCATCATGAAAAGAACGAGTGTGCTGTGAGGACAGGCTGGGGAGTCATCGGAGGGCATGAGAGGCCTCCCTGACGTGACATTTGCTGGGGCCAGAATGACAAGAACGAACCACACTGCACATGACTGCAGGGTGTCAGGGGGAAGATACGGTTGGTGCAGAGAATACGAGACACTGAACGGATTTGGCGCCCAGAGTCGGTGTAGCATTCACGAAGTTCCATTCAGCATGGAACTTGTCAAATCAGGCCTAGGTGCATCAAGTTGAATGACATTGTTTCTTAGCCATCGAGGCCCATCTCAGGGTCCATGCGAATTCAGTCTTTCAGAGTTCTATCTCCAGCTTGGAGATGTCCAATGTGGATCAGTCCTTGGGACTGTCGGAACGGTTGAGCCAAAGGAGCCCTGGCCTTTGGTTGCAGGACCACATGGACATCCAGAGGCCTAGGGCCTTGGCGGCCGTCTCCTGGAGACCGATCTGCTTGGAGGCTGGGCCAGACATATTAGAGGGGAGCTGGCCTCCTTGTTGGGCCTAGGGGACGGGAAGACACCCATCTCTATGCCATATTAGCCTCATTCCCATTGTCGAAATAGTGAGAACACTTTGCTCATGGCTATAGACATTCCCTCTCCCTTACTGTGTTTCTCACTCTGCATTCATTCATGCTTAGGAACCATGCAGCCGTCACTCACTAAGCTGACACTCCTTGGTAGGCCTCAGACTCCGAATCTGCTCCAGCGCTCAGTGAGAGATATCAGGCTCTGCTCCACCAAAGGAATGAAGGCCTTGTGTCCCTTGGTTCTTGCTTGGTGCTGGCGCTGCTGTGCTATGTAAGGCAAAGGGGAGCCGGCTCGCCTCACTGACCTGGATGATTCCCTTGCCTTCATTCTGAGAAGCAGAAAGTTCGCACATGGGCAGGAGGTAAAGGGGGGTGGGGTAGGCCTGGAAGAGCCCTTTCCAGGAATTAGGAAACTAAGTCCTTGGGGCAGACTCCTGAGCAAGAGCCAGCAGAAGCCAATAGCTACAGCTCAAACACTGCTGCCTCCCTCAAGTGCCTGAAGAAGCAGGAGGGGCAGACCAAAGCCACAACTCACTCCGTCCTAATGAAAATATGCAGGATTCTAGCTGACAGGGCTCCCAGGTGTAGTCGCTCAGGGGCTCCCTTGGCCTAAGCCCACAGTCGTTTGTTTATCTGGATACAACCCGGTTCAGAGGAGACTGCACTGGGTACTTCATTCTCAACATTCTCCAAATCTCACGTGCGATGAGCCCTGGCACGCTGTGTCCCCCACTTAGCCCTTTTTGTGAAGAAAGTTCTCCACGGAATTGATTCAGAGCCACTTTCTTAGAGCAATATCCTCTTGTTTCAGCTTGGGAGTTTGGTGGTGTCCTTGGGATGGTGATATAGGTATTGCTTTGGACCCTTCTCCCTTTCATTGGAGAATTGCGAGGCTGTCCCCAAACCTAGGGTGTGGAAAGATGGCCAGGGAGATTGCTTGATGGGAGTTTAAGCCAGTGTTTAGGGAGGATCCGGCCTCCTGTGTGAGAGAAGAGGAAGGGATGTTGGAGATCCCTCCTTCCTCGATTCGACCTGTGCTCATTTGAACGGAGAACGTTGCCTCACCTGGCAGTCACTCCTCTCCCAATGCGGCTTTTTTCCCTTGCTCCGTTTCACACAGCAAGACCACGTGGCTGTCTCCTACACAACCATGTTTCAAGGATTGGAAGTGCGTTTCCAGTCAGTTCCTGAGCCAGTGCGGGGCTCTCAGAGTCTGGATGCTGCAGAGGAGACCGCACCCTTATGTCCCTGAGCTCTTGTTCCTCAGCAGGCTGTTCTAACGATAGTAAATAATTGCTCTTCTTTTGAAACCAGGGGTTCCCTGGAATCCTTTCAGAGCCAGAGTCTCAGAGCCCTCTCCTTTCCTATGAAGCGGGGAGTCCGGTACCATTTTGGTGAGTGTGCAATAGGCGTGGCCACAGGGGGACTGGGAGTTGGCTTGCAGACTTTCTGGACATCCCCAGGCCTAGAGCACCTGCAGGTGCCCGCTGGAGAATGCTCGTGTAGGCTAAGCCACACGTTTCAGGAAGGGAGCCGTCCTCCTGCCTGGATCGAGAGTTAAGTAAGATAGGTATCTCCTGTGCAGATGGATGCTATTCCCTTAGGAGATGCAGAACTTGGGCGCTGCTTGTCCTCATGTCCATCCCATTGCTGCTTTTCTAGCTAGGTCTCAGGTCATGTTCCAGACCCTGGGGTGGTTACGTACACAGCCATGGCTGTAGGAGTGCTGCCAGTTTCCCAGTCAGTTTGAAGGAAATTGAATGCTCTCTGGCTCTAATTTCCAAGAGGAAACCTGGCCCTTCTGGCCCTAAGCACACGGTGTTGCTTAGCTGGCTAGAGGATGCACGAACATAGGTCTCCGGTTGTCCCCCAGGCCTCAGCCCCACTAAAGGAGATCCCTTCATTTTGGAGGACAGCAGGTGTTCACGTGGGCAGAATACTCAGGGTTGTGGCCAGCACAGAAAGGACCTTTGGATAGGATCCTGCAGCAAGTCCCACTTTCAAGCCCTTGCCCAAGGGGCGGGAGTACACCCCTGCTACAGCTGTTTCACTGCTGCCCCCACGTACTGAGGGCAAGCGCAGGACACGTAACAGGAGCCAGGATTTTCCCGCTGACCCTGAGGAAAGAATCTGGGTAGGCTCCTTGCTGACAGTACTTTCAGGTGGAACTAATAGATGGCAGGATTTGCCAAAGCCCACACGGGTGTCTCCATCCTCAGTCAGTGTGGGAGCTGGGGAAGACCATGCTAGCCTTGTGACCCTCTGCATTAACTCATTCTTATCCCTGATTCAGAACTCTGCCCTCATCTACCCATTTTCACCCCATTTGTTCTATATTCACTCTGAGCCCTCCCTGGAGTCCACTCCATGTGTTTCTCCAACAGTCATACCCTGGACTCTCCACTGGGGAACCTAATCCATTCTTTGTGACCCTGGAATAATTGGCCCAAAGGGCCCTTGGCCTTCCTTCAGCCGGATAGATTTCCCCGTATGCTTCTTCATCTCTGCAGGAGTCTCCCGGAACTCAGGTTTCTGGCCTAGTAGGCCTGCGTTATTGTTTTGGTTTGGCCATAGAAGAACCTCACAGCTTGGCAGGTGTCAAGCACCTTTAGAAGACAAAACATGCTGTAAGGTGGGAAGTGATTACAGTCTGTGAATGATTCTCAGGGCAAGCTCTCTTTATTGTAAACCAGTGCAACCTTAAAGTTTTGTGAAGGGACAAGACTACCATGATCTAGTACATCCCGCTGCATTTCTGGCAGACACGTAGCACAATGGCCAGCACCTTGACTCAGTACATGTTTCTTAAAGGATATTCCTGGCTTTCTTTGACAATTCCTACCACGTAGATCCATCCCACATGAGGTTCCATATGTGACAGCACGTGAAAACTCGAAAATGGGCTGTAAGGAGTGAATTCTCAAGGAGGCCAACACCAGGAGCTGCCCCAATGGGTTTCAACCTATCTGCCAGTTCCTTCCTTCTGCCACTATGCTTGGGGCTGTTGAGTATCTATTCCTTCTAGCCAGAACTGTCACTGTTGAGCATACTGGAGGAAGATAGCAGTGCACAGACCAGAGCCTTGAGGGCCACACTAAGAGCACGGAATGAATTTGCTGGACCGCTGAGATTGCTGAGGCACTTTCTTGATACACAGGGCTCTTCGCGCCTAGGACCTGACCCAGAAACCTCCTTGTGGTGGTGAGCTGCACCCAGCTCCATAGCCTGTGGTCCCGCTGGCCCCTCGGGGCCACAGAGGCAAGGTCAATCCAAGTCTGAGGAAGCGCAAGTCCTGCCAATAGCAGTGGATGGGCTGCCTTGCTGGGGGCCCGCCACATCCAACATGCACACACCTGTAAGAAACTCTATCACTGGGCACGGGTACAGTGAGTGACAGCTCCATGCTTCCTAAGTCTAAACAGGGACAGACATAGACCTAGAGGCACGGGAAGGCAGTGGCCATAAGGACGGCCAAACTACAATACTTCCAATGGGAATGGGAACATTTGGGAAAGGGGATGTGCCATTGCTTGTCCCCTCAGCCAAGAAAGGAGGTCCGCTCCCTTCCCAGCCGTCAGGCCCAGGCTAAGTGCCAATGTCTAAGCTGGGCCCTTCCAATGCCCCAGGCTTCTGAATGCCTGCATGGGGTTGACAACAACTTACCGGGGTGCCTGTCACCAAACCTGTCACACAGTCCCGATGTTGGGACTACGATCCCCAGCTGAACACCAAGGATATTCGTCTCAGAGACTATATGGGCTGGACCCCAGAGAGGAACTCGTTTGAAAATAGGGTGAAAATAGATTCACCGACGTCCAGAATGCTTCACTAGGAATCAGAATGACATGACATGGAAAACGAAGTGACCAGTGCCATCTTCTAGCAAGCTGGCCCAGTAAGGAATAAGCAACACCTGTGGGATTTGGTGAAGGGAGCCCTTAACAGGCTACGCGGGGACCCTGTGACAAAGTTGCCTGCAATGTTCCTTCAGAAAGACAGGGAAAGTCCTGGCTTTGGGTCTGTTTCTGACCCTTTCCCCTTAGAGGACAGAGGCAGCAGTGATACACCTCTGGCTGTTTGGGGCTCCTGGCCGAAGGTCAAGTGGATAGAAACCGACCGGGTCCAATCATCACTTCAGAGACCCTTTGAGCACTCTCCAGAGTTCAAATGCATGAGCCTTCAAATCTGCAGTATGAAGGCACTTCTCTCCGCTTGGGGAGAGAGGGCAGCTGGCTACCCATCCCTGCAATGACCCGAGCTGACTAAACACCAAGTCCCCAGGGACAGAGGGGCCTGCTATCCTCTGGGATACCAGACACTGAGAGCTGTCCATTGGTTCAGGAAGTGACTGGGCACTCCACACCAATGCTCGGACCCGGGCTGTGTACCTGACACACACCCCCGGATCCTGGCAGGTTCTAGTTTCCAAAGGGTATATTCCTCTGAGGTTCTTGCTCTGGACGACTCCCAAGTCGAACCTAGTCTGAGGAGAGGGCAATCAAAGGCAAAGAGGCACCCTGGGGACCAAGGTTCATGATTCCAGAAGAGAATGGGCTCCAGTTAGAATTCAGTGCCTCCTCCTAGCTCCCGGCAAGCTGAGTGTCTGGCAAGTGAGAACACCTGAGGGCTGCCATCAAAGGAATCCTCCATTGGCTACAACTGGACCAGAGTCTGCCCTGAGAGGAGACCAGCTCCTTCTCTCAGGGTATCCGGCTGGTCCAGGGTTTCACTTGCAAGAGGGTTGGTCTGGGTGGGAGAGAAGACTCAGAGTCAGTCTCTTGGAAAGAGACTCTTATCGTTACTGCCTGAAGTTTATTCTCCCTCCAGGCTTTTTATACATTTTTTCTAAGCACGCCAAGTACACATCTTGTAAGGATGACAGGATGAAAACCTTCCAGTTTCTCAAAGTTCCTAGTAAAAAACCAATGAAAACATCCTACGCATTCCATAAAACTTCAAAGAATGATTTGTCTTTTCGATTACATAGACTACTCCAACAATCAGTATGTGAGGGTGAAAAAACATTTCCCATGCAGTCAAAACGTAACTGATGGCCACATTCTGGTAAATATCATGGGTTGAAAGGGTAAGCACAAAGTAGATGGATATTCATGAAGGCTCTGGCGACAGTCAAAAGATTATGTGGAAAACATGTTTTTCTCTAAAGTTGCTCCCTACGATAATCTATGATCCACTGACCAATCATAATGTCTTCACCCAAAAACTGCCGCAATGAAGACATTCCTGAGAGTCAGGCAGCATTCTTCAAACGTCAGTTCAAAAGGCAATATACTTGGAAGGTATGGGAGCATCTACCTGAATGGATCTGATTTTCTTTCCATGACAATCCACACTAAGAAATCATTCGAAGCAAAATATATGTAAGAGACCCCAGCCCAAAACTGACTTGGGGGGGGAAAGACCTAAAAGGCCCATCTTCGCCTTGCAGCTCTGCAAACAAGACTTCTCTTCCAGCTTTTTTTCCTCCACCTGGGGTGACAAGGGCTTGAACCTCAGTTCTTCAGCTCGCAGCCCTGCAGTCGAGGTCTTATGTTCGAGGCCATAAATGCTTCACCCTGGGTTCCAGGGGCTTGGGCCTCAGGCCTTCACGAAACGGTCTCCTGCACACCTGAGAGTGCCATTCTGCTGGAGGTCTGTATTCTTCCTCCAGAAACAGAGGGAAAACTGTCCTGCCCATCAGGAAATAGATGTGCCATTGATGGAGAGGCAAACGGTCCCTGCTCCCGGCTGGTTCTCAAGTGTTTGGAACCTGCACCCGATGCAGTCGTTCTTTCAAGAGACCTTTCGGTGCCGACCAGGGCCTGAGGCATAGTGTGCCTAGGGGAACCATCTGTGAGATGGAAGGAAAGAAGGTCTACCCTTCCCTGCGCTTCCCAGGGCTGGCCAAGCAAGAATTCTGCCATTGGGACTTGAGAAAGGGATGAGAAGCTTCTGGCACTGAGTGCATTTCTTCCCCTGACCTACAGTGGACAGTCACCAGTGGTTTTGGCGGAACGGGATTCACACTTCGGTGTTTGGAATCAGGCTCTGTGGAAGTATTCCTTGAGCAGGCAATGCACTGACTCCTTCTGGCAGCGAAACCCCTGTGTGGGAACCATTTGCTTTTCCATACGAAGCCTTGTCAAGCAGCCCGGGGAAGGAGGCCTACTGGGGAACCATGAATGCCCAGCCCCACCAGGTCAGTAGCAGGGAGCTCCTGGTTCTTTGGGGATATCAGAAACGGACTGCTCTAGGCGAGCCTCGGGCTGGAGAGGGAGTCGGCCACCAATCCCTGATCGTTCCTTATGGGACTGAGAGCCCTACCACGTTTCACTGTGACTCAAGACCTCTGGAGGAATCAGCTATGGAGACATCACGGCTTCAAGGCTTTCATTTCAGTAGAAAATAGGAGAAAACTCACAAGAACCCGACAAGCTCTGTTGCTCTTCTCCCTGAAATTGACAATGCTTCCTTCCGATTCTCTGGCTTTGCCAACACTCTAACGTTTCGTCTGGCACCTCCAAGTGCCCTATGTCTTTCTCTTGTCCAAATATTTCTCAAAGGCAAGGCCCGAGGGCCTTTCTGCCCACCCTAGGCCAGAGTCAGGATGCCTTGGCCGAGCTCCTCAGTCAGAATGAGGGGACATTGCTCTTAGGTGTGGCCTCGAATTCCCCACAGTGGGGACTGACTTCCAAACAGAGCAAGCGCATGCGAATGGGTACACAGAAAGCAGAAGATCTTCATGTCAGATGAGCATGGGAGAATTCTGAGAACAAAGACAGAGGCCCAATCTGGCAAGCTGGCTCTTTTCTGAATGAACAAACACACGTGGGCTGCCTAACTGGGAATCATCCATGTGCTGGATGAGGGAGCACAAGGAAAGCTGAGGGCCACACGCAAGCTAGCATTACCAGTCCCCACCGCCAGGAGAGATCTGTGTGACATTCCTCAGGCAGTCGTGGTGAAGGAGGCCAAAAGGTATTGTTCCTGTGATATAGGTTAAAAGGTTTCTGTTTATGTTTCCTGTACCTCCTGGAGTTCCTGTGATATAGGTTAAAAGCTTTCTGTTTATGTTTCCTGTACCTCCTGGAGGTGCTGTGATAGTGACCAAAGGTTTCTGTTTCCTGTGCCCCCTGGAGTTTCTGTTTTTCAGGGATAGCTGGTTTGACCCGCCTCATGAGACCAACAAAGGAAGCCCCCCGAACTGAAAGGCCCCGAATTTAAACGAGCTAATCAGAGGAAGACATGGCCAACTGGACTCAAAAGAACAAAGAGAAGGGGCAGAGACAGCTCATGTAACCCTACAAATGTTATGAAAAGAGCACTGAATCCCGAGAGCGGGACCCTTACCCTACAGGAGTCCACTGCGCTGGTGCTCTGGGTTTGGACCCTAGCTCTAGCTAGCTAATAAATCTCCTATGCTTTTGCAGCCTCGGCGTCTGGAACTTTCTGTTCTTGGGTATTTGGGGTCTCGACCCTTACATATGGGGGCTCTCCCGGGATATCCATAGACCCCAGGAGCAGAACTCTGAGCCGAGGGGGAGTGAATCCTGGAAATCCGTACGGTACAGGCTACTGGGCCCAAAAGGAACCGGCAGAGGACCTAGGCGGACGCGCTGGAAGGTCGCTGTTCGAGGGTGTAGGGGACGTCTCTCACTCTCATCAGTAGGGTTCCGCCAAGGGCCTGAAGGGGCTGCTTGCGAGGGAAACCATCAGGATTGTTTCTAGGGGCCCTCTGTTTGTCTGTTTTTGTGTTTTTGTGTGTGTGTGTGTCATTTGTGGACTTACTGGACGGACATTATGGGACAGACTCAAACTGTGGACATTATGGGACAGACTCAAACTACTCTTTTATTGTTTCTAGGGACATTACTTGGCAGAACCTTGTAGAGGACCCACCCTCTTGGCTTAAACCCTTTCTGCCCCTGCGCCGCCTGGAAATTAAATCCATGTTTGCTTTGCAGTGGACGGAGAGAAAAAAGGATGAGAAAAGTCCTATCCAGCCTTCACCACCCCCCTACCCTGTCCTACAAGGGGGGACTGAAGAAAAATTAACCTTTCCTCCTCCGTATCTGCCCTCCAGGGTGCCAGAGGAACACCAGCCTCCCCCTCTGGGGGAGGCGGGCGCTGTTCCAAGAATGGGAAGCAGGAATGCTCTGGTGGGAAGCCCGCCCTTTACCAGACAAAGGGCTCAGAGGGAGCAGTCCGCCCCCGGTGGCCCGCCGCTGAACTCCACTATTCTGCCCCTGCGAGCCACCGGTCCCCCAGACGCAGAGGGGAATCAGCCCCATCACTATTGGCCCTTCGCCACTAGTGACCTCTACAATTGGAAAACTCAGAATCCTAAGTTTTCAGAAAAACCGGCAGAGCTTATTGATTTATTAGATTCTGTTCTCTTTACCCATCAGCCCACTGTCAGCAGCTTTTGCAGGTTCTGTTCACGACCGAGGAGAGAGAGAGAATCCTCAATGAGGCCGGAAGACTGGTTCCGGGCGTACACGGGAATCCCACCACCAAGCTGGCTCAGATAGATACCTCCTTCCCCTTAACTCAGCCCGAGTGAGATTTTAACATGGCAGAAGGTAAGGAGAGGCTACGGGTCTATCGCCAGACTCTAAATGGGAGGGGAAGCAGAGGCTGCAGAAAGATCAGTGTGCATGCTGCAAGGAGATAGGGCATTGGGCCCAAGAATGTCCGAAAAAGGCCGCTGGGAAGAGAAGCAAGGCTAATCGAGTAAAAGTCTTAGAGCTAGGTGAACTGATTAGGGGAGTTGGGGTTTGGACCCTCTCCCTGAGTCCAGGGGAACTCTTAAAGTGGAGGGGACTCCTGTTGACTTCTTGTCAACACCGGAGCACAGTATTCAGTCCTCCGCACCCCCACGAGGAAAGTTAGCCAGCGAGAAGTCCTGGGTACTCTCAGACAAGGGGGGCCTCAGGTCAGTGACGGCAAGGGCCACCCCATCCAGGTCCTAACCATGAAACTAGAGGACGGACTTTAGGACCATGTAAAGCTCTTTTCTCTGCCCTGTGTGCTTCAGTCTGCTTTCAAGCCTCTAGGACTTTGTGCCCATCCTGTCCTCCCTTCCCCCTCCTTCCGTTTCTGCCACAGCCTGGGGTGGCCTGGGGTGGAGCCTAGGTCTCTGGCTCTTCAATGCCTCAGGTAGCATTCCGCTCCCCCCACCCCCACACTGTCAGAAGGAAAAAAAAACAAAAGGCATCTTTAAATTTTAAATTTCTTCATTGGTTCCACGGGGAGAAACTTAACAATGGTAAACTTTTAAGGGGACATAGATAAAATATTGTTCAGATAGATACTAAGTAAGGTTGAGATTAATGGGATTTTAAAAATACACTTCTATAAAGTTGAAATTCTGCTTTTCTCTCCATTTAAAACACAAAGTTTTTTTGAACTACTCTGCTCTTGATAAGATAATGTGAACAAAGAATTTTTCTAGGGAAATATTTTTTCTAGGGAAATTTCTCTTTTCTAGGGAAAACTAAAGCTTTAGGTTTCATCTTTATCAGGTCTTTAATTGCTCAGTAAAAACATCTCAATGTTAAAGGAGCTAGGTTTTGCTAACAGCTATATGATGCTATACATCGGCCTTTAGGATCTTTTATTGACGCCTTGGTCAAATAGAGTTTTAAGATTTGTGATGATCTGTAATCCTATTCAGGATGTGCTTTATAATGACTTCCTAAGGTTTTAACAAACTCCCCAGAAATGAAATAGTAAATGAAACATATTTGGTGTTTAAACGAATTTGTTTGATGGATCTGTCTTTAAAGTTATCAGCATTAAACATAAAAGTCTATTTTACTAAGGTTTACTGAAGGTCAAAAAAACTGATGTTATCTCTGTTCCAATTTGTTAGCAAAAGGAAGCCTGAAAGCGATGGTCAACTTGGTCTGCCTCATAGTTTTTGTGGATAAATGTTAAGATAGCTTTCAAGGTTCTTGGTAACCTAAAGTATTAAAAGTTTGACTTGCATGAAAACTTGAGATTGAATTCATTGGCTATATAATGAGATAAAAAGCTGAAGCACTAATTACTAGATGTAGGTTTGTGCTTTGGACCTGTTGCAAAAAACCTAAAGATATTTGGAACTATAGAAAAAAACATGCTTTGTGCTTCATCGATTCCTAAGTTTGCCATCTAACAAAAATTCTGATGTAACAGTTCACAATTGGTTACTACTTAGTTTTCACTAGAGACTAAGGTTTCTAGCAGTTAAAGTCTTAAAAATGTACTTAAGACTGATGGAAATAAGGAAAACAACTCTGTATGTAAGAAAGTAGGAGATATGAAAGAAAGATATACGAAATAGAAATATGCTTTTGTTGAAAGTAAAACAAAAAAAAGTAATATTGTCCTAAATGAGACTGGTTATTTGGAAAGAAATGGCTTGGGACAAAATTTGAATGCAAAGAAATTGTGAAAGGTTCATGAAGGAAAAACCTTTAAAAAGGAATATTATGTGTGGTCAGGACAGACTAAGGTTAAAAGACATGGATTTTAAAAGTACACAGGATTGTACTTTTATCAAGAAGGTAAAAATTCCTTCTCCTTTGACCCAAAGGCTGAAAAAAAATGGTGGCAATATCGCTATTGCCCTGGATCGGGAAGGTTGCCCTAGATTTGCCTTTAGCCTGCCTTCTGAAAACCTTAGGTGGCCTTTTCAGAGATATCAATGGAAAGGTTTGCCTCAGGGCATGAAAAATAGCCCCACCCTATGTCAAAAGGTTTGTGGATCAAGCTTTAAAACCAGTTTGGTTTTGCAGGCTTTTAATGAGGCTTATCGCGAGGCACCTTTAAATGGTTACATCTGCCCTCTACACCCAGAGAGATAGTTGCATCTTATCTGGCACTGCTGGCTACTTTACTAACAAAGGGGGGCAAACCTAGTAATTGCCTATAGCAAAGGTCAATTGGAACCCTAGAGGCCTGAGGCCTAATGATCTTTGGCAGATGGATGTTACTCATGTTCTATCTTTTGGTAAACTTTCCTATGTGCATGTGTGTGTGGATACCTTTTCTCATGCTATTGCCTTGGCACATACAGGAGAGGCCTTTAAAGATGTGATCCAGCAATTTGTCTATGCTCTTCCTACTTGGAAATTCCCAGGGCAATCGAAACGGACAATGCCCCTGCTTATACACCAGCCGCCTTCAAAAGATCTAATTAGGATGTAGTGTTAACCTGGGGGCGAGGGTATGCTTGTGTATTTCCACAGGACCTGGACTCCCCTCTGTAGATTCCTGATAGATAGGTACAGCCCTATGTCCAGCCTCCCCAAGCCACTGCCATCTCCTCCGGTTCTTCAAAGGATGACCCAAAGGGAGATGCAGAGACGCTCTTTGAAACATCACTCCGACGCCTCCACTGCCATCTACCTACCGGAGATGGAGGATAATGCTCTCTAGGGCCCTGAGCAAGCTCTTTGCAAGAACAATCGGCCTTGTTGTTGAGAGTCAAGGGACCCCCTTGACCCCTGCGACGTTTTCTGTATGTTGTTTCAGCCTGTGTCCAGGACTCATATGTTCTTTTGTACTTTAGTCTTCTGGGAAATTTAGGGTAAAAATTAACGAGTTATATTTCTTATTCCGATTGTGTTTTATCTAATTGCATTAGTACAAGTCATCCAGGAGATCAGTGATCCTCTTATGTGACCTAAAAGTGGGTTTGTTACTCCTTTGCATTTTAATAAGACTGAACATTCCTGGGATAAAGTATAAAAACACATACTGGGGGTCTGGATAATAATCTTTCTAACTTTGTTCATCACTTTTTTTGTTTCCATGATGATCAATGTCGGAGTTTCCATTCTAATTTTGTTATCTTTAGAATTTTAAGGGGCAGCATAAAATCTATTTCAACAGGAAAAGGGGAGATGTTGGAGACCAGAAGATACTGGCCCTGGTAACCTGTACCTAAGGAAAAGACTCAGGCCCATAAGGCAGTGCCCTAGACTGGGGCCCTCATCGGTGGATGGGGGTGCCTTGAAGCAAATGCCAGGTTGTAATACGACAAGAACATAATGGCTGGTCTGACTCTGAAGGAGGGCCGGTTAGCCAATGACGGGTAAGACTCCTCATGGGAGGGGCAACCTAAGACAGGCAACGGTCAGGTAAGAGTCACCAGGACACCTGGCTATAGGGTCACTGGGCCTCTGTTGATTTGAGATTTATCCTAATATTCTGAAGAAGACAGGCCATAAAAAAAAAATAAGAGTGGCTCCAGAGCTTCTTCCCCTATTAAACCAGCATATGCTGCCATACTTGAGGATCATGGAAATAAAATCTCTGAAGAGTTTAAAATGTATTTTGATCTATTTAGACTGATGCCAGACCCTCAGGAATGTGATTATTGCTGTGGGTTTCAGTCAGGACAGTGGTGGGAAATTGAGGCTAGACGACTTCGTGTTGGCTTAATATAAGAAACTCTCTCTTTGTCTATCACTATTTCTCCTTCTATAATCTGGTTACTCTAGCTATATGTGAGGACTTCTCATTCATTCCCTGGATTAATAACTGTGATGATTGGAGCTAATTGACTCTGGCTAGCCTACCTCGGGAGAGAGATTTTAAGAAATATTCCCAAGCAGCTGTCGTGTCTGCCAGGTTACAAGACCAGGGAAGGTCCGGGGGGGGGGGGCCCACACAGGCACCAGGGAACGGGGGAGGAAACCCGGACGTTATTGGGAAATAGATTTTACAGAGATTAAGCCAGGAAAATATGATCATGGTGGGCGGATCTATATTTCAGTTTAAAAAAAGTTAGCTCGTAGGAAAAAAAATGGAGGAAGGTAAATGGAGACAATATCAAAGAAGGGTGTCAATAAATAGAAATGGACTTTATGCATGTCCGGGATTTAGGACGGGGGCAATGAGGCGCACATGTGGAGGGATTGAAAACCTCTACTGTGCAGCCTGGAGCTGTGTCACCACCAATGATGGGAAACGGAAATGGAAAGTAAAACCCCAATTTATTGAAATGTCCTATGTCTGACCATGTACCCGGACCTGGTATTATGATGACTGTAACCTTATCTGTGTAAGGTTTACAGAGGAAGGAAAAAAAAAGGACAGGCGATGGGTCTCAGGACTCACTTGGGGACTCTACTTATATCAACATCCCCTCTTTGGGACTGCCATTCAAATAAAATTGAAAGTCTCCCCTCTTATGCAACCAGTAGGGCCAAATCAGGTATTAGGGGGAAAAAAAGGAGAGCCTATACCCAGGCAGATCTCTACCACTCCCTCCAGCAAGACCCCTGTCCTTACCCCAGGGGTAAGGACACAAGCTGTCTAAAAAAATCAGACCCTAGAGGACAGACCCCCTATGGAAATTGCTAACAGCAGCATATGAGGCCTTAAACCGTTCAGACCCTGAGGCGACGAAGGTATGCTGGTTATGTTATGATATAAAACCTCCCCTTCTACAAAGCTGTAGGTCTAGCTGCCCCTTTTTCACAATCAGGAGAAGCGTCGCCAGCAGCCTGCAGGTGGGATCGAGAGGGCCCCGGCCTCACGCTGCAAGCAGTCACTGGCAACGGGACTTGTATAGGAAAAGTCCCCCCTAGCCATATCCAGCTCTGTGCCCCGACTAATAATTACTCTATAAATGAATCTAAGTGGATAATTCCAGCCCTTAACGGGTAGTGGGTTTGTTCAAAGACAGGGCTCACTCCGTGTGTTAACAGGGATGTTTTTAATCCATCAATAGAATATTGTATCATGGTATTGGTGTTTCCAAAGGTTATTTACCACCGAGAAAATGTTCTGTATGATCTATGGACAGAAGGGACAGAGGCGAGAGAGCCAATAAGAACAAAAAGAGAGCCCTTCACGGCCATAACCTTGGCCACCTCGGTGCCATAGGGGCAGGAACAGGGATCTCATCACTAGCCGTCCAGCACGGACGGATTCAACAGCCTACGGTCAGCCATTGATGAAGATATAGCCAGAATTAAAGAATCAATCTCGCACCTAGAAAAATCTCTGACCTCTCTTTCTGAAGTAGTCCTACAGAACCGAAGGGGGCTAGATCTAGTCTTCCTCCACCAAGGGGGTTTATGTTCAGCCTTGGGAGAAGAATGTTGTTTTTATGCTGACCATACTGGAGTGTTCCGAGAATCAATGGCCAAAGTTCGAGAAGGACTAGCCCGGCGTAAACGAAAACGAGAACAGAGGGAAGGCTGGTTTGAGTCTTGGTTTAACGCATCACCTTGGTTAACTACCCTGGTTTCAACCCTGCTCGGACCTCTGCTTATACTTATCCTTATCCTTACCTTCGGTCCCTGCATCTTAAATAGACTTATAGCTTTTATTAAGGAACGGGTTAGCACGGTTCAGCTGATGGTCATGAGACAGCAATATCACCAGCTAAACCCCATGTACGAGCAAGAATGCTCGTAGGTACAAAGAAAAGGGGGGAATGAAGGAGGCCAAAAGGTTTTGTTCCTGTGATATAGGTTAAAAGGTTTCTATTTATGTTTCCTGTACCTCCTGGAGTTCCTGTGATACAGGTTAAAAGCTTTGTGTTTATGTTTCCTGTGCCCCCTGGAGTTTCTGTTTCTCAGGGATAGCTGGTTTGACCCGCCTCATGAGACAACAAAGGAAGGCCCCCCCGAACTGAAAGGCCCCGAATTTAAACGAGCCAATCAGAAGAAGATACGGCCAACTGGACTCCAAAGAACAAAGAGAAGGGGCAGAGACAGCTCATGTAACCCTACAAATGCTATAAAAAGAACACTGAATCTCGAGAGCGGGGTCCTTACCCTAAGGGAGGCCACTGCGCTGGTGCTCTGGGTTTGACCCTAGCTCTAGCTAGCTAATAAATCTCCTATGCTTTTGCAGCCTCGGCGTCTGGAACTTTCTGTTCTTGGGTATTTGGGGTCTCCACCCTTACAGTGGCTGCCCAAGCGCCAAGGAGAGGACAGAAGACAAATGCTGAAACTGATGGAGCCTCCATCAATTGACAATATCTTAGGAAATTACAAGGAAAAGCCAGGGGCCTCATCTCCAGAACCCTATAGGCTCAGTCTCCTGGAGCCCCCAGATCAGCCTGCCCTCCCTAGCAATGTGAGGAACAAAGGCAAGAAGGAAATGGCAGAGAAAAGAGCATTTCCTGGGGTGTCTGAGTCCCTGAAGCCTCCAATTTGACCTCAGGTCAGGATGTCACAGTGCCTGTGTTCCAGCCCCAGAGAGCAGAGAGGCTCTGTGCTGAGAGCGCAGCCTCAGAGCCTGCTTCAGATTCTGGGTCTCCCTCACTCTCTGCCCCTCTCCTGGTGCTTATTCCCTCTGTCTTGCTCTGGCTCTGGCTCTAACTATGGCTCTCTCTCTCTCTCTCTCTCTCTCTCTCTCTCTCTCTCTTGTTTCCCACACACTCCCTTTCTCTGTCTGTCTCCCTGTCTCCCCTCTCTCCAAAAATGAATAAACATTTCAAGCTAACAAAACGTAAGTTCCTTGTCACCTACAGCCCCTTGACAAATACTTGACAAATACTGGCAGAGGAAAATGTTTCTCCAGCAACCACTAATCGCCCTTATTTAAATGCTATGCCTGGGGGCAAATCAACTCTAGCTTGACAATAGCTAGCCAGGCAGCAGTCTGGGACTCCTTAGCATGTGAAAGCCCCCTTGTGAACTTGCCAGCTGACCTTGCCTTCCCCAAACCCAAGGTTATAAGCAGGTATTCTTCACGTGGTTTTCCTAAAAGTAAGAATTCTTCTAATTGATAACAAGAATAAACCAGAAGCAACACACTGAGGCCTGAAGGTATTCAGCTCAGGTAAAAGGGAGTCATACCGGGACTGCTGACTTGAGCTGGAGGACCTAGGCAAGCTTGGTTTCCTGAGAGTAAGGAGGAAATACCTGAGGGGTTGGGATGAAAGGAAACAGCAGGCACAAGAATGTCTCAGCCGCCCAGCAAACAGGGAGCTGACACGGAGGCTTTTCTTTCCAGAAAGCAAATGTATTCCTGCCGGCACTGCTCAGTTCGCTCCTACGCAAGGAACTGAGCCCCGAACCCCACGTAGTGTAGTCTTCTCTGTAGCTTTGACTTCTTTGTCTCACATAGAGAGTAACATACGAACATGCAGTCTCAATAAGCGGTCTCACGTTACAAGGTCCTGAGGGATGCTGTCCCATATATGTGAAGCCAGGTAGCCTTGAGGGTTTTTTTTCCCCTGCCTTTAGGGAGCGGACCCTACCACATTCGCCCCTTTCATGCTCTGGTCCCCTGTCTAGCCTCAAAGAGCACCATCTTACATAGAGGTTGGTATTTTTATCACTACTTTACATGAGTGGCCGTCTTTTTTTCCTCTTTTCTATCTCTCTCTGTAAACTCTGTTCACAATGAGACTGGAGGCAGACCATACAGGCAGGGTAGCACAGTAGGGTCATATTAAGCACCCTCTGAAATGTAGGAATCGAATTCCCATGAGGCTTTTGAATCCTCCAAGAGCTGAAAACCGTCCACCAAAGAAGTCTCCGGTGTTCCACCTGTTTCCGGTCTGGACTGGGACATGAGCCCCCTTTTCTTTTTGATCTGTGATCCCGTCTGTGAGGTTTTCCTCATCATCTATCTCTAGGCAGCAGATGTTCATGTTAAATTTTCCACAAACACTTCTCTCAGAAGCCAGCATGGAATCTAAGGACAAGCAAGTTTGATAGATGACATCGGACATCTTGGGTCGTTGTTTGACTACAAACAAAAGAGCTCAGGCATTTTCATTGGTCATCATTTTTGTAGAACTCCTTGAAGTCTACTTATGTGGTTTAGCCTGGAAATGGGAGTGTAGTAGCCCCAATATACATCCACCGTCTAGAAGGCAGGGCCAGAATATTGGATTCTACGCTCGGGAGGCCATTTCTTATCATTCTCACTGTGAATTTGTAAGGCACGCTGCTTTTCTGAGTCTCCCTGTCCCTTACACTTGACCTCCCAAATGTTGTTCTCAGGCAAGTGGGAGAGCAGGAAGAAAGATGAACACACGTTTCCAGCACACATGACCCTGTCTAAACAGAGGGATGGACAGTACAGTGTGTTCTTTTACATACCTAGTGCAGTCCACCTGAGACCTGCCATTTGATGGCTGTGTTGACAGTGTCTCAGGCCTCTCAGAGATGAGAGAAGTTAGACAAGGGATGGGGACCCGACTCAAGGTGACAAGGTTTTCAGGTGGAACTTTGAGTTGGCCCCATTTGCCAAGCCCATAGGTGTTTCTCGTTCCCGAGGCAGTCTGTGAGCTGGGCAAGGCCATGCGGGACTTGTCACTCTCTGCGTTATGTCATTCGTATCCCTGATTCAGAACTCTGGACCTCTGTCCACCCCTTCCCCCCTTGCCCCCCAATGCTCCATTTTCACTCTAAGCCCTCCCTGGAGTCCACTCCGCGTGTTTATCGTACAGTCATACCCTGGGCTCTTCCCGGGGGATCCTGCTGCATTCGTTGTGAGTGGGGCATATGTTGGGCAAAGAGCCCCTGGCTCTTCAGCAGGATAGTTTTCCCTGTAAGCTTGTTCATCTCTGCAGGAGTCCCCCAGAACTCAGGTTTCTGGCCCCAGCAGGCCTGTGTTGTTTTCGTTTGGCCATGGAAGATACTCAGAGTTTCTCTCGTTTCGAGCCCCTTGAAAGACAAGAATAACA